>MU223421.1:739896-754842 GCA_018584345.1 Thuja plicata | reverse complement strand
AATCCAAACAATGTAAGTATGAAAAGACATGACTCATCATATTGATGAGTCATACCCGTTCATACTAACATATTGTAGTTATCGTGATTATGCATGTCTTAATTCACATATTATAAACTGTGCATACAGTGAAGGGCTGTTAACAATATCGCGCGGTCACAATACTACCGTGACTATTATATATTAACAGTCACGATAGTATCATGACTGTTAATATATAATAGCCACGATACTTATACCGATAGTCATGTTCGACTATTAAGTTGATATAATCGATTCAATAATATATCATTACTTTATTTATATTATATTATATATATATATATATATATATATATATATATATATATATATATATATATAATTTCACTCATGACAATATTAATATATATTATATCTTTAATTTAATATATATTCAATTACTATATTATATAGATACACACACATATATATATTTTATAATTGTTTCGTCGTTTATTAAACACGAACGAACAATACTTTAATAGTTATCATGCTAGAATAGTTTTAGAATTTCATAGATAGTTTCATGCTTATAGTTTCTTGTTTAATTCACATATAAATCACATGCTAGGCTTGAATTTGGTAAATGAATCATAGTTTCTTGCATATGCATATTATTTTCATAATTTAGAATATCATCCTTTTGAAGGATTTGAGACTAGTTCCTTATACTAGTTCTTGAATTCCTTCATTATTTACAATCTTGCATTCCCATTGGGATCCATTGCATTTTGTGTGTTTGAGAGAGCACACCCACATCCATCAAAATGAGCAAATCAAACAAGTTAAATAGGGTGCTTACTTGTTTTAGCTTAATGTGATGTTATTTGGTGTTCTTTGTTGCTTGCTTGCTCTTTCATATGATTTTGAATTGATTATATGTGCTAACCCACTAATCTTGCATGTTGAGCTTGCTCCCAACAGATTGAAGATTTCACCATACTACAATATATATATTCTCTACTCTAACATTTATATAACCCTCATACAGTGAAACCCTTATACAGTTAGATTGAAACCCTTATATAGTGAAACACTTCAATTGAATGTATTGAAACTTACTTATTTGTTATATTGAATGTATTCAATCTGACTCAATTGTTAAATTGAATTAGATATGGTATTTAATTGTTGGTTTAAATAAGGCCCCTTTTTACAATCTATACCTAATGCTCTTGAGATTTTTTTACCCTTACTGATTGTTTTACACTCAATGGTTTCTATTCTTTGTATATTATCCTTGTTGTTCGATTCATTTGCAGTTATCAACATTGGAATTGAAACCCTATAATAGAAAATTGAAATGAAAGTCTTCTCCTTTAAATTGAGGGTTATATAAATGTAATAGTGGATAAATTCTATGTGTGTGTGTGTGTAATGGTATCAGTCTAACTATTTAAGGGTTTCACTAATATAGAAACCCTATAACAAATAAATTGAAAAGAAAGTGGAAACCATTAATAGTCATATTGAAACCATAAAACATATAACTTATTAAACCCTTTATCCTTAATTTTGAAACCATAAAATAGATGACTTATTAAACCCTTGATCCCTAACATTGGAAATGAAATTGCAAACCCTTCAACTAAAATTGATTCGCTAAAACTAATGAATTAAAATAAATTCATAATCCCTTAACAAGAGTAGTGACATTGAAAACAAGAGCATGTGTATATATGTATGTATGTATGTACATGTGTGTCTATATGTATATGTATATGTATATGTATATATATATACGTATATGTATATGTGTATATACACACACACACACATATATATGTATATATATATATATGTATATATATGTATATATATGTATGTATATATATGTATATATATATATATATATATATATATGTATATGTATATATGTATATGTATATGTATATGTATATGTATATGTATATGTATATGTGTGTGTGTGTGTGCATGTAACTTTGTAGGGGCGTGGGACCAGAACATGCACACCCTAACTTCAAAGGTCAAAAATATCAATTCTTATAACACCCTATTTTACAATGCAACATGTGACATGTAATGTCATGATTGGGCCAAGGTGTGAACAATTTGAACAATCGCGAACAATTCAAGTGTTATATATGACATACAGTCAAGATTTCATTGAAGTGTTATATATGACATGCAATCAACCTTACATTCGGTTGCTATTACCACAAAAAAACATAGGTCAAGTGCAAATGGTAAGGGGAGATGAGCCAAAATGTGGGTGAGTTCCTAAATGTGCCCAAACATATACATGTGTACACAATACTATCAATATCAAATAGAACAAGGAAACTGTGTTATTTAAAACCTTTATACTGTTTAATTATGTTGCACTCAAACATTCACATTGAAAGCATTGTGCAACACAATTCGCGAGTATAAAGATCTTCATATGGCAGAGTGTTCTCATTCTATTTGATACCTGCTCTCAATACTTGTAGATCAATCAAACTCCAAAAAGGGTGGTATAGAAAGGAATGTTTTGTGTCTCGATCCGCGAAGAGTCAAGTGTATTGAATGGATTTGTAATGTTAAAAGGCGTCCCCTTAGCCAAATGTAAGGTGATTTTATGCATAGTAAATGCATATACAAGTTGCTCTATAAATAGAAGCCTCTTGGTGCAAGTAGATATTGAAATGATAAGAAAAAATATTTCACTTCACCTTGGCCACAAGGTATCAATTACGAGTTGTAGTCCTCTGATTCCCTTTTTAGTGTTAAACTTTGTTGTTCTTTCCCACACTAGGTGAGTGGGATGCCTTTGCAACTAAGTTTAACATTGAAAAAGTACTCAACTGCAATGTTGCAGTGTAAGATGGCCGCGAGAACTAATGGCATGCTAGTGTGGTGGATTTAGTCACGTTGTGGTGAAATTACAGACGACCACCCTAGTCTGTACGCAAGATCATCAAATTATGTATTCCTTGGGGGTCGTGTATATCTCGGTCGATGCACCGAAATGGAAAATTTCATACACTTGAGGCCAATTAGTTTGGTACATGTGCCAAATTAAATCCAAATGGGCTCAACTTTTGATTTGGGTATTCCAACTCGAATAGCTAGGGTGGCAAAAAATAGGTGTGGGGTCCACGTGGCAACTCACTTGGACCCCCAAAGTTATGGTATGCATGATCTGGCTCCTCTATCTTGGATATATCAATTAAAAACCCAATCCTTCAAAATTATTAACACTAGTCTTGTTGTATTGAAATTTAGTTAATCTTGTTGTTCACATCTTGGCTCAATCATCATATTACATGTTGCAGATTGCATTGACATATTAGTTGTACAGAAAGAAAAGAGTTGAAAACAAAATGCATTGAACTCCACTTAAAAAATTTGTTAATATCTTGGCTCAATCATCCTATTACATGTGAGAACACTGCATTGACATATTAGTTAACAAAAAAGAACATACTTGGAAACAAAATGCATTGAAATTTACTATAAATTAGCAACCAAAATCGTCCCAAACTTAGGTAAACCATTTTGTCAAATTAGTTTTTGGTGAGGTGGGCAATTTCCTTGACTCTATAATGGGATCCATGTTCTCGTCCACTATGGTTCCTTCACTGCTACTCACTCTATCTTGTATTGGGATGCAATATATAGTTCTGCCAACATATGTTGGGACCCACCCACTATAGTTATGAGTAGCAGAAAACATAAGAGGTGGTGAAGTTGATGTAGAGTTATAAGTCATTGAAAATTTTGGCATGTTTATGTTGATCATATCCTGCAGTACTATATACCCTTCAGGCAGAGGCATCGATGGAGTGGATACATTGATTAACATCTTCTTTCTTTGTAAATCCCTGCGCTACTCATCAAGCCTCATTTCCTCTACCTCATGTTCCTTCCCTACCTTCGCTCACTTTTCACTCTCCTCCTTATCCTTCTTCTCTTCTTATTTCAAACTTTCCTTTTCCTTATGTAGAATCTTCATTTCTTTTCTCTCCTTTTCCTTCCTTTCCTTATCCAATTTGTGGGATGCCTTGTTTTCTATGAGATGCTCTTTCTTCCTCTCTTTTATGTCCTCTAGTTCTTTCTTCCTTTGCTCATGCTCCATCAATAATTCAATGTACTCATTAAATGTTAAAAACATGGATTGTCGACTCAAGTGGATCCCTTTATCAGTCGTCCTACCCTTTTTTTGTAGACGATGTGAACAGGCAACTTTAAGAATTTTGTCAACAACATTTCTTGTTGAGAACTCAGTATCTCGCTTACTTGTGGTAGTAGGATTTCATCTTCCACATTCCCACCTTCACATGTTTCTTGTGTCATATATGCATATATATCACTATCTAGTTGCGTACATTCAGCATACTAACTCACAATTTCAAGCATGATAGTGTTGGGTGGTGTAGGGAAAGTGAAAGAGTAATCTTGTTCTTGAACTTCCAAGTCCACACCTAGATTCACATCCTTTTCTGACACCCATGTGGGTGTTATTCACTCTGATGGAATTCCAAGGCTTTGTGTTTTATTCTGTGTTGCCTGAGTATACTCTGCGAAGCATGTGGGTGTTATTCACTCTGATGGCATTCCAAGGCTCTCTATTTCATTCTTTGTTGGTTGATTACACTCCACTTGTGAATTTGAAACAGAATGATGGATTTTTTTATGCCACATCAACTCCAGATAGGCTTAGCATGTCCTACACTACACAAACATCTTCACCACCATTAATTTCAAATGTCTTATTGGGCTGCATGTCGTTCATGAGCGCATCAATATTGAGGGGCCAGATCCCCATCTTTTTGAAGTCTGCAACAATGTTAGACATAATCAATGCCCTTGTTAAATATTTGTTTCTAATCTTTGTTAGTTCTGCTCTTTTGATTTCAATATTGGGGAACCTTTCCAACCACAAGGCTCATTCTTTGTTAAAGTAAAATTTGAAGGTAGAAAACACACTCACAACGAGGGACTGGAGTTTGTGAGAGGTGTGTGCCAACAATGTCAGCAGGTCAATTCCAAGTATTTGATCCTCTAGGATGGTTGTTGTGGCCATCGAATATCAACAAGTGTCTGTTGGTGGGTGAAACACCCCTTGGAACTAACCGCGCAAAGTGGTGTAACCAATTTAGGAAGAGATTCTTGGTCATCCATGCATGTTTTTGGGTTTCCATGCAAGCTCCCAGTTTGTCTTTTGAAATGTAATTCTGCAACTTCTTCTTGCCTTTGAACAAGTAGAAGTATAGAATATTTTTCCCAAAAGCATTGACACAACAAAGAATGGTAATCCATTCACAACTCTTGGGAAGTACGTGGGAGACGTTAGGACTTCCTTTTCTAGCAAGTGCCCTCATAGCCCCATTTATGCCCGCTTGCACACTAGTTTCATCATAGTTCCATATGCGAGCAGGTCCATAAGGGTTTGCAGTGTGTGCTTTTAACAAAGTCTCATAGAAAGAAACCACAACAACTAGTCTCTGATTCACTTCTTTGTCTTTGTCAAGGCCTTCTACTATTCACAGTGTCAGTTTTGGATGGTGATCCTTAAACCCCGACCACCATGACTTACCAGACATTCCATCCTTGAAAGGGGTGAGTATTCTCTCACATACCCAAGCAACAACTGCCTTCAAGTTGACAATCTTGAGCCCATGACCCACTGCAGCCATCTCTTCACACCACTAGATGATCTTCTCTTCTTCTTCTTTAGGGGTGAGGATTGGGGACCTTTCTTGGAGGTGGTTGTGATACCACCCAACCATTTAGAGAGTGTGATTTTTGGAATAGCCTATTTCTTTGATGTTTCCCTTATCAACATGTTGTTTCCCTCAACATCTTTGACAACCCCTTCCATATTGGTTTCATACCACATATTCTATTGAATCATGACTTTAGGTGCTCTCATCGCTGTAGTATCCTACTCTATCAGTGTAATAGGGTCTAAAATGCTTTGAAGACATTGTGTGTTGCTCATAATGGGAGGCGGGGTTTCAGGATCTGGAGGGAAGTGAACACCTCTTTTATGGGCAGACAACCTTTATGTTTCTCTTTTTGGTAGAGTAAGCTCCTTCTCTTTGGAGTGAGTTGACTTCCTCATCATCCATACAATAAGAACAATAAATTTATTACAAACTAAGACAAAGTTGATCAATGTGATACAATAAGAACAATATGTGTTTTGTAACATGATACTATAATTGCAGTAGAGTGCACAATGTGTACCCCTATGAAATGGAACCGACTAACCATGACATTTTGTAAAGTGATCCTTGGAAAAGAACATGAACATAGATGCTTGAACGAGAAAATTTTCTACATTTTCAAATTTACTAAGAATCTAGTTTAATGTGACCCTAATTTTTGAACATAAGAGGCATGATTCCCTTGTTTGGTTTTATTGTTATTTGAAAAATGCATAGATATGTTGTTTGATTAATTTCCTAGATAGATGCATTACTATTGTTTAGAGATGACAGTAGGGAGGAGAAACAGTAAGACATAAACAAACCTAATAATTACACTGGTAGTGACTCATGTTTGAAACCTTCCAGGTCAACTAGATGAGGTTTCGTAGCTGGTCTAGGTTCTTTCCACATAATTTTTTGAGTGTAGACACGACAAGGGAGTGTGAGAAAGAAAGAAGTTTGAGTTTTAATGTATACCTTGGTCAAAATCCAAGATGGGATTTGGTATGTAACTACTCTTCGAAGGATTTTTTCCATGAAAGAATTTATGAGCACTCTCTGAGTTGTGGACCGTAGCCTTCTAAGAAAATTCTATTAACATAGTTGGTCTTCCATGATTGTAGAATGACCTTGAATATATTACAAAAGAAACAAGATGTGGTTAGTAGCAGGAGATCATTATAAGGATATGGATCAACAAATAATGGTCAATAAGATGAGAATGGCTTGCAAGTCATTCTTGTTGTGCTCAAATTCGTGGATATGAGATCTCCGCTAGGCATTTTGTGTGGGGAATCGGTTTGTGGGGTAAAGGGGAAATTTCATGGATGTATGCTATGATATCTTCATCTACATCACTTGGAGGATAGGTTGTTATAAGACCTAGATTTTTTATTTTTCTATGGGCCTTCAAATAGTTGTCCCTAGCATATTCATAATTCTTAATAATCTGATAGCTTTGATCTTTGTTACTAATATCAACACTCAGTTGTGTCCATGTTCATTGTCTTGATTGGATCATTTTCAAGGGTCCATTATTAGCTACATAATGGCTAACACTATAAGTCTAAGTTTAGACAGGATACCACAAGGATGTGAAACGAGAAGTGAATGTTACGAAAATTGGAAATTAAATGAACAAGAAGGAAAAAACTAGTAACAATATGTGATATATGTGTGTGTGTGTGTGTGTGTGTGTGTGTGAACGAGAAGGAAATAATAGAAAGGATAGATTAGATAGATAAGTAGAAATGAATTAAACAATAATACAAATATATAAACACTTTAAAAAGCGAGGATGTGAAAAATCCAGTGAGGGTATAGAAAAGTGTAACTTAAATGAACATGAATGAAAAAGTAGAAAAATGGGTATAGAAAATTGTAAGTGAAATGAACATGAAGGAAAATGTAGAAATGAGTTGTGAACAACATGGATACTATAGGAAAACTAGAAAGCACTAATCAACACATACATACTTGGAAAATTAACTTCAATTCTTTGTGTAGTCGTCTGCTTTCTTTCTACTCTATAGAAAACTGTAACCAAAATGAACATGAAGGAAACAATATAAGTAAGGGTATGAAAAATTGTAAGTTAAATGAACATGAAGGTACCAGTACAAATAAGGGTATACAAAACTGTAAGCGAAATGAAATATAATGAAATAGTAGAAAGGAGAGGAACATGGATATGTACAAAACTCTAAGTGAAATGGACATGAACGAAACAATAGAAAGGATAAAAATGTGGATATGTACAAAACTGTAAGTGAAATGAACATGAATGAAACAATAGAAACAAACAAAAAACCATGAGGGTGTGAAACAACTAGTAAGGGTATGGAAAATTGAAAATGAACATGAACATGAAGGAAATAGTAGAATGGATAGATACGTGGAAATGAATTGAATAGCATAGGTACTATAGAAATAACAGATAGTAGTATTCAACAACAAGGATAATATAGAAATAATAGAAACCAGTAATAAACACCTACATACCTGGAAAATTAGCTTCAATTCTTTGTGCATTGTTCTCTACTTATTTGTGCTCTTTGTTTGTTATTGAATGGGATGAATAAGAAAGTTTGAAGTCTACTTGTATGTTAGAAGCTTTTTGTGTTGGTTTGGTGTACTTAATTTGTGCACTCTTATCAATTTGAATTTTGAATTTGATGCTTTACTTGCAAGAGTTCATCCGGTCACTTCTTTGAATTAAGATTTAGTTACCCTTTAATGGTTTTTGGTGGCCTTACACAAGTTGATTTTCAAATTGCAAGTGGTTTATTATTGACATGACCAAAAGATGTGCACTGAAGGAGGAATGTACATTTTGGCTGGAACGATGGGATGGGTTCTTGTCTAAGTGTTTAGGGTGGTAACATCTACGTAGGCAATACAAAACTTAGTAGTTGCAATGAGGTGGAAACTGTCAACATGTTTTGGGTTGATGTTTGTCCATGTTTTACTATTTTGATTGTACCATGGTAGGTGCTTGAGGTGGAGATCCTCATTTAAGGGTTAAATGTTGACATGTAAATTATTAGACATGATTTGTGTTTCAGTCAGAATAGTTGGCTTTTTTGTATTGAGAGGCCCACTTTAACCTTCGTCAGAACCTGCCAGTGAGAATGACAGGTTGCTTGTCCAACATGAAAGGAACCTAATTTTTTATTTGGTGCATATATAAAATAAAAAACTTGTCATTATCTGATGCATTTTTATATGTATTATGAAATGGTCCTTTTTGTTTGACTTTTCAAATAGTAGCTGACATGTAATGGGGTCTAGGTGGTAATGTGTGGGCCCCTATCAACTCCACTAACATCACACGTTTTGGACCTTGTGCATGTATTGGCTCCTCTCCCTATTGATTTAATCATTTAAATTTACATAGGACATGCAACATCTTTTATAGAAGGTTATTTTAAAAAAAAAGTGATTTTTAAGTAGGCAAGTGGCTGGGTATAATTGATTAAAATGTTGAGTTTTATTGTGTAGATTAAATATGGAATTTTAAGTTGTGGTTCTTACTCTTCTATAGCTGAATTCACTGTGGATATGGTTTCTAAATAATAATTCAAGTTGTGACTCTTGGTGTTTCATAGTTGGCTTCTAGTGTGGAGGTGGTTTCTAAATAATTTCTAAGTTGTGACCCATGGTCTTGTATAGGTGTTTTCTAGTGTGGTTGTTTGAAAGGAGTTGGTATTAGTCCTACTATTGTGCTTGCAAGAGTTTGTATTGGTTTCATGTGATTCGCATATGAGTAGAATATTTGTAAATGAATATCATTTAAAAAAAATCTAGTTACTAATTCTTTCAAAATTTTAATTTATTTTTTTCAAATAATTCTAATATACAATCAATTCTTAGTATTTTATTTAGATATTATGTACTTAAGATATTCAACGATGAAGTGGTCCTTTATTTGTACTACCTTTATTAGCATAAGTGAGAGGAGCCGGTGGTGGTGCAAGATCCTATCATTGGGATGAGAGTTAACAACCTCGGTCCCAATTGTTAACAAAATGAGATTTAATGCTAACTATAAAATAACCCTTTTTTCAAATTGTGTTCATAATATGTCAACAAAATTATATGCTAAGTCAAGCAAAGGTCAAATCAATATTTGGCTAATTACTACTTATTTCCTAATATATAGCTAAATACTAATAGATATTTATATTTCAATTGTAAAAATAGTTTTGCAAAAAAGTGATATGACATGAACACTTGGAGTTTACACTTCATCTATTGTTGACATGACATTTGTCCAACTTGCAAATACATTTAACAATATTACAACTAGCACTTGCACCGATATGAGGTGCAAGGGAATCACCAATAGGTGTTTGAGTGGAAAATGTAAATGAATCGATGATCCCGATGCTCAGCTGCCTCGTCCCTGGTTGATCCAGACGTCGTGATCATAATCATCATTTAACATTATGATTACATATTTTTCCAGGGTGATTTAACATTGGTGATGACCATATGGATTAATAATTTTTAATGTTGAAAGATTTGGTTCAAAATAGGAAATCGATTAATATTCAAAAGTATCATTTATCACATAATTATTTATTATTTAAAATATAAATGAAATATTAAATTTATTATTTGATTGTTTGACTGTAAAATCATTAATATTTGATATAGTAGATTTTGGTATAGCATTATGATTAAATTATGGTGGTCTGATTGTTGTCATCAAAGTTCAAATTTTGTTGAGGTTTTTATGTTTCTTTTGTGAAATTTGGATCAAAAAAATTTCCAACTTAAAATAATTTTGTAATCTATTTTGTTGAAAACAAGTATGAGCAGAAGCATATTGCATACAATAGTTCAAAAAGAAAATGTAAAATTGAAATCCTTGATCAATTCTTAGCAGCTTTTACATTTCTTCAACCCCTTCACTAATTCACCCTCTTGATTCCCTAAAAGTGTGACCCTATTGCTACTATGTAAGGAAGATTCACATTTGTGATAATTTGATAAAAAAACTCTACTTGTGTTATTGTAAATCTCCCAAATTTCAATTTGAAAAGCATAATTCACATTTATTGCGTTAAATGTGGAAGTCTCCATGAAAAACAACTTCTCTGTTTTAGCAAAGACCTTACTTTCTTCAACTGGTACCTATCGGAGTTTCTTTAAATCACACTTGTTATCGACCAGCATTGTCTCGACATTCATATCAGAATAGACTGCAAAGACTAAAAAAAGTTTCAAAACATAATAAAGAGTGTTCATTGTTTTATATTAAGAATTCAAACTTAAATCAGGTATTTGAAAGTAGTGCAACTTAATATTCCAGTTGAATAAGCCTGAAAAAAAATGATAAAATCATCAAATACAAGGGACAACTGAAAGTCTAAAAGCCAAAACCTTAAATCTTTAAAAGTCAGTTGTAACAATTCGCTCAATGAATATACACATCAAATAAAGTTGTCAAAGAGGAAAAAGTGAGAGGTTCATTTGTAAAGTGTGCATCAATACAACTATATGCACATGATAGAACTTGCATGTGATGGAAAACAATAAACTATAAAGATAATCTATGTTCTACTAGCTTGACCAATATTCTAATATACATTCAGGATCATCTAATTTAGTAAAATCAACATTATTTCATAGTTCACAATCCTAATGATCAGTAAATTAACAAGTGTGATCTAAAACACACACACATATATATATTTATATAAAATAAAGGTCCAGGGAGATTACAATTGATGTCGATATACACTAGCTTACTCTCCATAAGCAATGTAGAAACCACATGGTCAATGATCTCATTGAAATCATCCAAATTGATCACAATAACCTAAAATCCCCCAAAAAATGACCACAGATAACTTCAAGGAATCAAACACATGAAATAGGAAAAACAAGAGGAAATGACTGAAAGACCAGGGGTTTACCTGAGCGCATGTTACAGTCTTAAAGCATTGATACTCTTGGTTTAAGTCAGGAAGGCAAATGGTAGGGTGAAGAAAATAGTTGGTTTAATAGTCATTGGAGTTAGGCTTAATAGTCATTGGAGTTAGGCCTTTCGACTATGCATATGACAAGAAGATTCTCATTGTAATCCCTTGCAATGATGTTGATCACAAAGAGGCTGCCAACAGTGAAAGTGACAACACATGATAACTCTAAAAATGAATGATGATCAACAGAGAAGTAAGGCTAACGTAGTTTGGATACTCTTTTCTATTTAAGTTTTTAAATTTTTACCAAAGTTCTATTATATTCCTATTTTTCTTCATCTAAGTGCCCAGGTTTGAGAGTATCATTCCAATTGAGTATTTTTTATGCAACATACAGGAAGAAGAAAATTTAAAAGGAAAATTACAACTATGAATATAAAAGAGAGAATAATTTAAAATATAAGAAAGAGTGTGCCTATTTTAGTTTAACTGTCCTCTTTAATTACACTGGTTGACCACGTTTCTCTTAAATTTCTTGGTTTCTTCTCTATCCAAGAACTCTGATCTATGGGTAACATTCTAGTTGAATAAAGTTTTAATTTTTGTTGTAAAAATAATATTAATATACAAATCTAAACAACCAAACCAGTCACAACTAACATAACTTGAATGTAAAGCAAAAGTTGTCCACACATAAATACCTTCTCCTACATGTCAATACACTCTCACTTGTAATCCCTCTAGATTCATGGGGAAAATAAACCACGATTTGTCAAGAGCAACTGCAAAGAAAAAAATTAACAGTTTTGCTAAAATATGGGTAAACATTACAACACATATATTTTTCTATGCAATGAAATTCTTGTATTGTGCATCACTGACAGGGTTGCTCAAATGCAACATAAGCCTAGGCTAGATTTTGGATGAATCTAAAGCAGTCCCGTCCCCATATCTGAACATGAATTGGATTACCAAAAGGCCTTATCGATATGAATTTGAGGGTAAATTAAAATTATTTTTTTCAACGTTCATTCAATTTCGAATTTCATGGATTAAATTTGGCAAACCCTATGATATAGATTGTTGGTGTTAAGATTGAACTAATGGGATTCTTTTTGGACTTGACTTAAATTTTGTTGTTGTCCAAATGAGTATTTATATCTGTTATTTTTATTATTTAATAGGAACATTAAGAAATGTTTAGTGCAAGGATGAGTATAACCAATGACCTTCACAGGTTTTCAGTTCCTAGAAAATTTGTTGGCAGAGGAGGTGTGTGATTGGCTCCCAAACGAGTGGTGCAAAACAAATAAATAGAATTATTTAAGAATGAAATAAAACACAATGAAAAAATTATCTGAAAGTTAATAGATTCCAAAAAAAAATACTCACTGAAAATATGGTAAGTGACACACCTCAACATTATGCACAAATTGTGTCTGCTATTAAAGACGTCGATGAGAAAAAGAGGGAAATGTTTGCGAGAAAAAATTCACAGAACCTTACAAAATCACAAATTTATTTAAAGCGAATTGAATCAAAACCTATCATCCTTACAATTGTTCTTCAATCTCTGAGACAAATTCTTGTAGCCTCTAACAAAAAATATTGGCGGTGAGTTAATATTTTCTTTCATGAATGATGTAAATAAATCCAAAATGATTTAGGGAAAATCTGATTTCAGGGGAGATTTAATTTCATTGATGGAAATTGAAAATTACAAAACCTAATGGCATGAGTTGCCTAATGTAAAACGTTTCACATAGATATTTTTTGGCTGCCATAAAGAGATTTCATCTGGCTACCATAGAGCAGTTTTAGACATATTACTGCTCATTTAAATTAAAGCAAAAAGAACACATCTAGGTAACATTTAAAATGCACTCTTATCTAATTTTTTGGGAAAGTGTAATGCAAACATATTTTCATATCAGACCACAATATAAGAACATATTGCATGCAACCAATACAACTGTGTAAATACTACAGAGGCTTGATACTTTGTAAATACTAAAATCAAATTTTCAATAAAAAACTGGTCAAATCTGATGACATGTAACTGATTGAGTGTTTGATAATGTTAAGTTGAAGAGAATGCAAGGCATTAAATCAGTTAATGGTTTGTATTGTCATTGATGTCAACTTGATATCATCTGTACGGCCATGTATATAATGCCAACGACTTTAGAGAATCAATGGAACAAAGGTTATTCTTTCAGCAATGCATAAATGTCAAGTATTCACCAAGTGACAGACAATACTGACAGAGTGCACACCATTGGTAAAGGCAAAGAAGAAAAGTAACAGTGATACTCGATGAGCAGAAGAAAGTGTTGCCAGATGAAGCAAAACCATAAGATGCCCGACGAGCTAAAAATAGAGTTGCCCGACGAGTAAAATCCAATGATGCCTGACGGACAGAGATCCTGAAGCTAACTAGAGTCACACCAATGGAACTGGAATTTGTAACTGACAACTAGCTGCAGAGTTGACCAACGAAACAAAGAGTTCATAAAATGACAAAATATCTAGCTAGAAAGAGCTAAAGATAGACTTAACTGGTTGTTTCCTTTGTTCTATTCGACCAAAGTTAAGTAATTGATTTAAAGAAGATTTGTACAATTGGCGAGAAGATAACTATGAGATAAATCAGGAGTTATGCTTTAAATCAAATTGGCAGGATTGTTTTTCACGTCAAGAATCAAGAATCAAGAAACAGTGAATATCATATCTATATAAGAGAAAAGCTTAATTCATTTCCGTATGCATGGGGAAGGGGACTGAATAAAAAGAGGATGTAGAAGAGAAAATGATGAAGAAGAACTTCATACAGTCCTGATCAATCAAGCTGAAGGAGAGCTAAGGAATTCTGCAGACACCGATGAACAGTGAAGCACAACATCATAGAGCAGAAAGTGTGGAGCACAAAGAATTGAATTGATACATTGATTAGAGAGGTAATTTACTTAAATAGATCTGAAAATCTGCAATTCAAAGTTGCATTAGAAACAGGTCATAGTGTTTCTCACTTTAACCATTGAAGCATCAAGTCTCTTAACCCAGCAGGACTTAACAGTCTTCTATATATTGAGGTACATCCCAAGGAGTGCCAAAAAGGTTGATTCATGAAAGTAGCATTGGAATTTCCCGATACCTATTCACAGTCTAAGAAGGAGGTTGATTCAAGGATGGTAGCAAGATTTGCCTAAAGCCTATTGACAGTCTAAGAAGGAGGCTGATTCAAGGATGGTAGCAATAGATGCCTGATACTAAGTGACAACCTCTATGTATAAAATCCTCTAACAAGGTCACACCTAATAGTGTGTTTGTAACCTTTA
>MU223421.1:690275-736093 GCA_018584345.1 Thuja plicata | reverse complement strand
AACAAAGTGAAGGTATTTTCATTACACAGTCCAAATACATCAAAGAGGTCCTGAAAATATTCAAGATGGAAGATTCCAAACCAGTTGGAACACCGATGGCTACTGGATGTAAGTTGACAAAGGAAGATAAGACAACAGAGGTAAATCAAACTTTTTATAGATCAATGATTAGAAAAATCATGTATGTTATACACACTAGACCAAATATTGCACATGCAATAGGAATTGTTGCTAGATTTTCTGCTAATCCCAAGGAATCACATATGATTGTTGTGAAAAGAATTTTAAGATATCTGAAGAATACTGAGGAATTTGGCTTATGGTATAGAAGAGAAGGAAAATTTGAACTTAAGGTGTTTATCGACACTGATTGGGCTAGAAATCTTGATGACAGACTTGTCACATGGATTAGCAAGAAGCAGGGATGCATCTCTCAGTCTACTGCAGAAGTAAAATATGTTGCTTCTACTGCAAATTGCTCAAATATTGCATGGATCAAACAGTTGCTGGAAGGTATGCATATGAAGATCTTAGAACTAGTGATTATATATTGTGATAACACTAGTGCAATAAACATTTCCAAGAATCCAGTCATGCATTCCAAGACTAAACACATTGCAATCAAGTATCATTATTTAAGAGAACAAGTTCAAGGAAAAGAGGTGATACTTGAGTATGTGCAATCAAAAGAACAATTAGCTGATATCTTCACCAAGCCACTGCCCAAGGATACATTTGAGTACTTGAGAAAGAGACTAGGGGTCAAATCCTTGTCTACTAGTCAGTAAAAGACTGAAGGCTGCATCAGCCTACATATTATCAGAATATCATTCATGTTGATGGGAGGAAAAAGATGAACTTCAAAGATACATCTATATATAGAGAGAGGTATATATCATAATTGAGCACCAGAGCATATTAATGTATTGCTGATGGATAAGGGAAATTAAAGGAATATATTATGGATAGAGAGAAAATATTGCTTGACATAAATGTCAGATATTTGTAAAATCATTACTGTCAAAGGGAGAGAGATTATCCATATTATCACATTCTTCTGAAAAAGAGAGAGATTATCCATCATCAAATTACTCCAACGGGGAGAGATTATATCCTTAGGGAGAGCAAATTGTATGAAAGTTTATACAAAGGGAAAGTTGTTGAAAAGAGAAAAAGACATCATAAAAGAGAGAATAGGAAAAGGAGAGAAATTGACACAAGCAAAGGACTCAACACATCAGAAACTAAAAAGCTGCAAGAATCAAATCTAAGCTAAAACAAAGCTTACCGGTGATCAGACATTTATCGGTTGACAAAACAAAATGATTGGTAGTTTGATGAATCTCAACTATTGTATTTCATATTGTATTAGAAATAGTATAGTGTGATAATATATTATGTTGTCATCAATGCCAAAGGGAGAGATTGATGACATGTAACTGATTGAGTGTTTGATAATGTTAAGTTGAAGATAATGCAAGGCATTAAATCAGTTCATGGTTTGTATTTTCATTAATGTCAACTTGATATCATCTTTACAGTCATGTATATAATGCCAAAGACTGCAGAGAATCAATGGAACAAAGGTTATGCTTTCAACAATGCATAAATGTCAAGTATTCACCAAGTGACAGACAACACCGACGGAGTGCACACCATTCGTAAAGGCAAAGAAGAAAAGTCACAGTGATACCCGACGAGCAGAAGATAACGTTGCCCAATGAAGCAAAACCAAAGGATGCCCGATGAGTAAAATCCAATGATGCCTGACGGACGGAGATCCCGAAGATAATTGGAGTCACACTGATAGAATTGGCAGTTGTAATCGACAACTAGCTGCAGAGTTGACCGACGAAACAGAGAGTTCAGAAAATGACAAAATATCTAGCTGGCAAGAGCTAAAGATAGACTTAACTAGTTGTTTTCTTTGTTTTATTCGACTAGAGTTAAGTAATTGATTTAAAGAAGATTTGTACATTTGGCAAGAAGATAACTGTGAGATAAATCAGGAGTTATGCTTTAAATCAAATTGGCTACATTGTTTTTCACACCAAGAATCAAGAATCAAGAAATAGTGAATATCATGTCTATATAAGAGACAATCTTAATTCATTTCTATATGCATGGGGAAGAGAAGTGAATAGAAAGAGGATGTTGAAGAGAAATTGATGAAGAAGAACTTTATACAGTCCTGATCTATCGAGCTAAGGAGAGCTAAGGAATTCTGCAGACACCGACGAACAGTGAAGCACAACATCACAGAGCAGAAAGTGTGTAGCACAAAGAATTGAATTAATACATTGATCAGAGAGGTAATGTACTTAAATAGATCTGAAAATCTACAATTCAAAGTTGCATTAGAAATAGGTCATAGTGTTTCAGTTTAACCATTGAAGCATCAAGTCTCTTAGGCGAGTAGGATTTAACAGTCTTCTATATATTGAGGTACATCCCAAGGAGTGCCAAAAAGGTTGATTCATGAAAGTAGCATTGGACTTGCCTGATACATATTGACATTCTAAGGAGGCTGATTCAAGGATGGTAGCAAGATTTTCCTAAAGCCTATTGACAGTCTAAGAAGGAGGTTGATTCAAGGATGGTAGCAATAGATGCCCGATACTAAGTGACAACCTCTATGAATAAAATCCTCTAACAAGGTCACACCTAATAGTGTGTTTGTAACCTTTAATAGGCTTGGCTCCTAACAGGGTTCACTTCAGAAGAGTGAAATTTTGGGGTACCGATCCCAGTGGTTTTTTCCCTTAACAGGGTTTCCATGTTAAAATCCATGTGTTATGTGTGTATGGCTTATTACTTTACTATTTTACATTTCACATAAGCATTTCTGGGTTGATTGGTATACTCTGCTCATTTACTGAGTTTCAGTAAATAGTTTTACTGCTTATTGGTAATCAAGGAGAATACAGACAGACAAGGAAAACTGACAGACAGTTAATCATTATAAGTATTTCATGGCATGCTTCTTGTAGGGACTTAATAATCTGAGGTTTATTTGATTGGTGGTAAATAGTGAAGGATAAATTTTGAGGCCACTGATTCACCCCCCCCTCTCAGTTATTACTAACAAAACCATCATCCGGCTAAATGAAATGAAGCAACTAAAACCACCATAAATTAGTTGTGTTACCTAGATAACCCAACAATTTTATGAAATATGAAACAAAATTTGAACCAACTTCCCAAAGCAAACTACTTATTAAATCAAAACAAACTAGTGGGTATTTCATCATTGTATTCAACAACTAACACTTTCTCTTCTGGGATTTTAATAAATCGTTGAGTTTAAGCTATTTTTAGGATTGGAAGGGAGTATAGGGTTTGAATTTCTCAAAATTTGTCCCAGATTAGTAGGGTTAGGAGCTTCACCCATTTCACGATCGAGAATGTTATACCCCAACAACACAACCAAAACCCCATGGGAGGCATCCTTGGCCGTGAGCTTGAAATTCGTTGTGCAATTCCTGCTCCTTTCCTCCTCTCCTCCCAAGTCAAATTTCTCAGGCAACTACGACTAAGATGAACGAAAATGGAAATTCATTTTTTGTTGCTGAATAATTACCTTTAACTTTGCTTATTTTCATAATTTTCACCTATAATTTACAGTGCAGATATGAATACTACAACAATAAAAATCATAAGTCCAAAAAGAATCCTGTTATGTCAAAGATTTGTTGGAAATAATAAGCAGATCCATATCGGTTGTGCTCACTGTGAGTAGGAGGTCACTGTGAATGGAAAAACAAAAAGATCATGGGTTTCACAAGGAGCCAAAGGAATGTTTTAAAATAAGTCATAGCTGATGGTGGAAGTTTCAAAGTTAGGGTGAGAAAGGGTGAGAACAAGGTCATAGTATTAGAAGAAGAAGACAAAGAAGATACTTTGTTAGTAGATGACTCTGTAGGCATGCAAGTGTTTGTGTGAAGTTGAGAAATATCAACTAATGGGTTTAATTTAGCGTATGGATCTATCAAAAACATAATTTATAGAGGACATTTGTTAGACTTTATGGTTGTAGCTGATAAATATCAACTCTTGGGCCACCACTATAGATTGAGCTGTAGAAATTTTGCATATCAACTACGATGGGTCACTGTGAATTGTATGAGTAGAACAATTATGGTTTTTTTTCCCAATTTCAATTTAATCTGTACTGGATTTGGAGATTGGGTATGAAAACTACAAATAAAAATTAAAAATTAAAAACTAAAAACTAAAATTAAACAAACCCTACATGAAGCAGATTTGCACAAAAGTGGCTTGCAAAAGTACACATTGAAGAGCGTTGAAATTTCAACAGTAGGCAACACAACAATATACTCCCTAGAGACCACCGTTGAAGCCAACTACTTACTGGAGGAGGTGCTTTGCATTGAGTTTGGGTAGTGGTAGCCTGTTAAAATATTTACCCTCAAGGACATGTAGTGTGCGCTACAACGAAGACCGTTTTATGAAATAGTGTTGTTACGAGAAGAAATGACTACATCTTCATCATATTTGCAGTCGTCAGCTGAGGGTGAGGGCATTTGGTTCATGTCAATGTCCTGCCTCTTGCTCCTTCCTACATTGCGCCATATAGAGAAACACTCAAAAACAATATGGAAAATCAGTAAAACAAAAATGTAAATACTCTAAACCATGACCATAAACCACTTTCGCTCTAAAAACTAGAGGTTTGGCAGCATTACGTGTGAGACAGGTTTCATGGGCGTGAGACAGGTTTCCCCTGCGTACGGATGCAAGTGACATCGTAGGGTAAGCCTATCGGCTAAATATAAGTTTTCCACTTTTCAAGATTGCTTCATCAATTTATTGTTCCACCCTGCACAATTACTTCCTCGCTTACTATTGATAAACCTTGCAATCACTAAAAAGGTATTCTCAAGCTCACCATTAAAAACTATCCCCAACTTAATTTTTTCAATGACTAAAGTTTTCCTTTGACATTCCTTGCTCTAAACATGTGTAGACATCACACACACGATCAAGTTTTCAAACCCAATGCTTCTTTACAATGCACACTTGGGACACGTGGCCTTATGGCAGTTACTGAAGATGCTATCATGGAGTCATCCCTAAGAGTGATCACATGTGAAACACATGTTAAGGTTCTCTAATGTTTCAAATGGTCTAGTGCTATGCAGTACAAGATACAATATTTTGATAAAAATACATTATGGAACTAATTTTAAAAGCAAGGACGGTGCCATATGGTAGGAGGAGATCACTTGTTGTAGAGGGAATTATTAATTTATCCTCCCATGATAGTGATTTAGCTAAATAAGGAATAGTGTGCACCCATGCCACGAGTATAAAGATAAATAATGTGAAAAAATTAGGTATGGAGGCAGTTACAACTATTGTCATGATTAATCAACATCTTAGTAGCATAAAAAAATAGGGGATGATCTATAAAACCCTTGTTTGTGATGTAAAAGGAAAGAGCTCTTAGAGGATAGTTTTTAGCACAAACTCTTCATTTTTTTTCTAGAGATCCCATTGTTTATCATTCTATAAATTCCTTATGAGAATACATTCTATAAATTTGTACCGTACGACATGTTTTACAACCTTAGAAAAGTATTGAGACTGTGCAATCTTGGCCTTTCTTTTGCTTGTTATAGATGTGTTATGTGTTGATAATATTCATAACATGTCTTATTCACTGAGTTGTGTCTCTTTGTCTTCCACTTATTCTAATAAATTATGGACCATGTACATTTTTTACTCTTCCAAATGTCTCTAACATAGAAGATGAATTTACCAATTGTAGCTTATTCCCAAAAATGGTTAAGTTTTATGAAATATGGGATGCATGTACTTTTATCACACCACTATAGGAACTATTTTAGTCTATATCTTGAATACTTATCTTTCTGCTTTGTTCTAATCTAGTTTTGATAAAGTCCTCTTACACCGTGCCTTTCTTCTTGGAAATTCATACATCCCAAAGGAAATATGTGTCTTTATTCAGATCCTTGTAGGTGCTTCCCATGGTTAGGGTTTGAACATTATAATTTATGTCTTTGTCACTTCATGTGTTTTCTTCTCCTTCCCAACAATAAAAGGCCCATGGTATATCACATCTGTCTTAAGGAAGGTGATAGGTCACTGAGTTTCAAGAGTATAGGGTGTTGTAAAATCTATCCAAAGAAGCTTTAAAATGTTGTAAAATCTTTACATTAGCACATCACCCTTTATCCTAGCATATAATTAAAGGAAAATTTTCTTCCCCTTTCCAAACACCAAAGAATGAAGAGTCGGCTTCTAAAATCCTAGAGGTTGTTTCACAGGGCACACCAAGTCCTATACCTATGAAACTTCCCGACTGATTTTATTTAAGTATAAGCCTCTTAGGGGTCAACAATATTTTTTGGCACTGCCTGGTGGGAAAATATTCAAACATTCATCACCAAGGATTAGTGCATTCTTTGGTTTATCATGCTTAGAAGAAACAACCAATGCACCTAGTGAAGCTGTGAGCACATACAACTCTACCAAAAGAAGAGCATACACTAGAGTTGTCAATCTTCCCATGTTTGGGTTGCTCCTCAGCCTTGTCCCTTAAAAGGTTGCAATGTCCTAGATCTTTGGGATCTATTGTGTGAGTTCTAGATCGAAATAAAGGAAATTGAAGAATATAAGGTTATGTGAGAAATCCTTCCAACATTTTCACATGCAAAATACAAGGACAAGGCTAGTTTCTCAACAATGGTTGTTATAGAGGTAGAGACCTCAATTCATTTATTAGAAGGGTTTTACCAACAAAGAAGTTGTTTCTAGAAAAGAGGATCTATTTTAATTTTCCTTCTTTGAAAGAACTTTCTCTCTCCAAAGTCCTATGTGAAAAATCATTTCCCTATTCAAAGGTGGACCCATAGTATGGAGATCAAGTAAGTTGAGTGGACCCGGTCAAGATTCAACACAATGAAAAACTCCTGCGATGATGCTAAATTATAGGATGACCTAGATTTTTTCTATCTTGTTAAAAAATAATCTTGTACCATTGGGAGAAAATGATTTTGTAGTCAGCCCAATAAATCATGCAGAAGGCACACATCTAGAGTCATTAATCCCGACATCCCATGGGCAAAAAGTGGTAAATATTTATCCTAATTTCCTGAAGTCTGCGTGTGGATGCCCCATTAGGTATTTGAAAGGCAAGAAGCTCACTTATCACCTCAAATTAGATTCACATTTGGGCATGAGGATAACTCATTAGAGGTAATATAGTCCATCCCTACAAAATTAGGAAGTGATTTTAGTATCTATAGTTTATCATTTTTCCTAATGTGTTAAAATTTCAAAAGCATGACTAACCACTTCCCAAAAATGCCAAGTATTGTGTCAAAAAACACACAAAATAGAAAAAGTTAGGACATAAGTGAAGCTAATTTCAAACCCTAGTTAACAAATCCCTTTATCTTGTCGGTTAGCCAATTAGATTAGGTAGTTAGATTGTTTTTCCATTCCAAGAAGTACTACAATGTAGGTTTATTTTTATATGAATCCCTTATATAGCCCAATTTTACCTAAGTGAATCTAGCACATCTTGTTAGATCCCAAAAAGAATGACAAGCTTAAGTGATGGTCTATTAAGCTTTGTCATCATGTGACCAAAGCAAACTAGATAACAAAGATGATGAAAAAATTCAACGCAATAATGACCAGTTCATGTTTGAATGTGTTATAAGAGTCAAACATGCTAAGGCTAAAATGAGGTTTTCTTTTAACTTATGAACATCTCCCTCATAGATAGGTATTTTTCTAGAACTGTCACTAGTTTTTGTACACAGCGAGTGAGTTCCCCTTTCATGATTCAAAATTCTTAAGAGATTTTCTATAAATAAGAAAATATAAATTGTAAAATGAAAGAACATATTTCATGCACAAGAAAATTTTATACATAAAGTATTACATCATTTGATAATGTACTCTGTACAAGTATAGGATGTTCCTTTTCTTCACTTTTCTCTAAAGAAAAATATTACAAAAGTTGTTTATATATGCTTTGTTTCAGAAAATGGAAAACAAGAAAGACTAGGTGGTAGTTGGGCCTAGGGCATTTTTAGGAGTGTCATATTTTTCATCGTGAATGTCTTCGTCCTCCTTGTTGGTAGCAAAGAGCTCCTCCTCCCTCTATTTGTTACTATCCGATGAATTATTATCTAGTTCATAGACCACCCTAACCCTAAACTCCTCTATCCATATTTGTTAAATCCTTGCTTCATTATTAGATATCATTTTTAGAAAGTTGAGAGCCTAACTCACATTATCTCTACAAGCACCGATTGACATGGTGTGAACGTTGGAAACAAACATAAGTCATAGAACAACAATGTCCATCCCTAGATAAGCCTTCAAGTCTGCTATGATTGGAATTTTGAATCCATATGTCACCACATATGGATCCTAATTGAGACCACCAATATAGTCACTCCCAAGAATCTCACGGATCAGCCTTGCAATTACCTCTTTTGACTCACCAAAATCAAGCAGAGAGCCAAAAAAACTAGATACTATGTCTATATTCACTTGATACGTATCCTCGCTATCAAGGTAGTCTTCTCCTAGCATCTATTTTACAGTGGCTAACACCAAGTTATCATTCATATTCATCAAGCATTGAGTTTTTGGTTAGTAACCCGACCCAGAATATAGTTCTAGGGCCTAGTGGTGGTCAACCTAATTAGAGTATCCATAGATACTATTTCTACTCTGTTAAACCACAATAATCACCTAAGTAGAATAGAAAATTTCTATAATTAGAATGATTTACAATGAGAAGGTGATTTAATTTTATAGCCACTCAGATCTTTTCCACATGCGCAAGCTTTCACTATTTTGGAAAGTCATTATGATGAAGAGACATTTATCATAATGGAGCTACATTTTTAAGCCTTTTCTTCTCTTGGTGGACATTCAATTCATGCATTTGGTAGTATTTTAACTTGGATAACAAGAGGTATTGTAGGCTTTGTTTTTAGGAAATAATTTAATGTATTTAATACCAATGTTTATGGCACAAGATTTGCTTCGATTTCACTAGATTATTAACTCTTAAATCAAGAAGCTAATTTATTACATATATTGTCAAAGTACAAATGTCATCTTCCATGAATTATTGTCATAAATACATGTTAATGACTTTTCTGATAGTGTTTGGCCAAATTTTGGACTATTATTAAGTGAAAAATATAAAGGCCATCCTTCACTCACTACCACCTTTGTTTCCAACCTGGCAAACAAGACTTCATTGTTTCTATCTTTAAAAAGATAAATAAAAAAAGAAGCAAAAATTAAATAGGTGACACAAGTAACTCTACCAGGGATTTGGATGCCTGGATGGTAGTAGAGCTATACTCTATAGAAACTGAGCTGATATCTTTGTCAGGGCTTTAGATGCTTGACTAGCAGCAAGGGTGTATCCAATCGGCTATGAAGGATTGACTCAATTACATAGCCTAATTCCTAAATAAGGTTCACCTTAGACTATCACAAAAAAATAAATAAAACACATGCACACATATAGGATGAATGTTTAACACATATTATGAGATGAGATTATGTGTGCACACTCTCCTGATTTTCAAGTTGGTAACCTCATAAAATCATTCCCAATCTTTAGCTGTAAACTTGTGTATTTAACACATGATTTCTCTTTTTTAATATTGGGGTACGATACTTTTTTGTTCTAATTTGTTATGTTGCAAAAAAAGTTCTTATTAATTCTCACCAAGATTCTTGAAGATTTGGAATGGTAGTACCATGTTGTAGGTCTTATACTTACCTTCCTCTCATCGCCATCCTAAGTTTTAGTTTTATGTTGAAGGCTCATTATTTTTTCAATGTATTTTTTATTTAAATTGACAAAATGAAGGTAAATTTTCATTTTCTTCAATATATTCAATGTGATTTATAACTTCAAGAATTCCCTGTCTAAAAGAATTTTTCGCAAGAGAAATGATACATCAATAGTATATTTTTCTTTATAGCTCGTTACAAGGATCCAATCTAAGATACCCACCACAAGTTGATAGATGGAAGCATGTTCAATGGATAACACATCAGACTGCACAACCAGAGATACAAGGTTCATCCTAAACAAGCTAAGATCCCATGTGAGTTGCCAAATATGTAGATATTTTTATAGAAGTCAGCTTCCCCAACTTAATGTTTTCAATGACTGAAGTTTTCCCTTCGACATTTATCTCTCCAAACACGTGGTGACATCTCTTATAAGATTAAGTTTTCAAACTTGATTCTTATTCACAACCTATGCCTAGGACACATGACCTAGTGGTGGAACCTAAAGATTCTATCACATAGCCATTCTTAAGGGCACTGTCTACATGACACATGTCAAGGTTCTTTTGTGTTTCAAATGGCCTAGTCCCATGAGGTACACGGTCAAAGATTTTGAAAAAATATATTGTGGAACTTATTTTAAAAGTAAACATTTTCATGTGGTTGAAGGAGATCACTTTCCATGAAGAGAATTATTAAATTATCCTCCAATGATGGCAATTTAGTTGAATAAAGCACAGTTGGAACCCATACCATGTGCATAAAGATAAATAATGTAAAAATATTTGGTATGGAGGTAGTTAAAAATATTTTCATGATTAATGAGCATGTTTCCATCATGTGAAAAACAAGGGATGAATCTATAAAACCCCATTTTAGTATGCAAACAAAAAGAGCTCTTGAAGGATAGGTTTTAGCACAAACTCTTTAATTTTTTGGTTGAAGAGCCTATTGTTTATCATTCTAGAAATTCCTTATGGGAATACATTATATAAAATTTGTAATGTGTGACTTGTTTTCCATCCTAAGCATGTTTTCTCTTAATAAAGTATCGAGACTGTGCAATCTTAGTCTTTCTTTTGTTTGTGATAAATGTGTTATGTGTTGATAATCTTTATAACATGTCCTATTCACTTAATTTGGTCTCTTTGTCTTCCACTTATTCTAATAAATTATGGACCGTGTATTCTTTTAATATTCCATATGCCTCTAAAATAGAAGATGAATTGTATCAATTGTATATTATTCCCCAGAATGGTTAACTTTCATGAAATCTGGGATATACATACTTTTATCAAACCCTTGAAGAAACTATTTCTATATAGGTCCTAAACACCATTATTTGCACTTGGTTCTAATCTAATTAAGGAGTCCTCTTACATTATGTCTTTCTTCTTGGAAATTCATACATCCCCAGGGAAATATTTGCCTTTATTCAGATCCATGTAGGTGGTTTCGAAGGTTAGGATTTGAAAATTACAATTCATGTGTTTTATTATCCTTCCCAAAAATGAATGGTTGTGGTACATTGTATCTGTCTTTAGGAAGGTGATAGGTTAGTAAGTTTGAAGAGTTTAGGGTATTGTGAAAGCTATCTAGAGAAGCTTTGAAATTTTGTAAAATATTTGCATTAAATCTTTGAAATGTTGTAAAAGATTTGCATTACTGCATCACCGCTTAGCCTAGCATTTACTTAAATGAGAGTATTATTCACCTTTTCAAAACCCAAGGAATGAAGAGCTATCTTCTAAGATCTTGAAGGCTGTTTCACAAGGTGCACCAAGTACCATGCCTATGAAACTTCCTGACTACCCTTATTTAGGCACGAGCCTCTTGGGGATCAACAATAATTATACATTTTATTTATCTCTTGACTTATAAGTATTCAAATCTCTTTCAATTTATTTGTTCTTACAATACCTCTCAAACCAGATTTTATATGCTACTAAGCCAAGTTTTAAAATCATATCAACCATCACTTGTTATTTCCAATCTCATTCAAATGTTCATAGAATGCCTCTTAAATCATAGTGATACATGGTATTAAAACTAGATTTTGTATCACCACTATCATTAATTTTAGCTATGCCTAATTGAAATTCCTTCCATAATTAAAATTGAATTTCTTCCATGAATTCAAATATTCCACTTGCTCCATATGTTATCCACTTAAATATTTGTAATTTGAATATTAACTAATGAGATGCAACTATATATATCAAGACAAGAAAATGTAACCAGTTAAATAACAAATTGAATCCTCAAATTCCTTGAAATGGTGGAAAATGAGATGTTATCCTAGGAATATAAACTAATATCTCAAAATTACATTTGATGTTTCACTAGGGACAAAAAAGAAGGTTAAAATACAGTCCTAATAAGAGTATTTGGGAAGCCAATATCCAAGAGACACAAACCAAATAATCACCACCAAGCTTATGCACCAAAAATAAGCCAAATAACTATCATAAACATCAAATAATCCAAAAGCTATAATGTGTATTACATAAACAAATGCGGAAAGACAAATATATACAGGATAAGTGTGAGAGGAGATGATGTAAACCCACTATATATAACCCTAAAACATGAATGGAACATGTGTGCACATGTGAAGGATGATGGAAAAAAATCTTCGATCTCTCATTAAGTGAGGAGGGAATATCTCAAATCTCTAACGAGGTTAGATGAAAAAGTTGTTGGCATAACTGATGTAGAGTGAAGTTGAGCATGTCATGGAGTTGAATTGGTGATAGGTTTCTCAGTTATGGAGATGTCATTGATGTCAACTTAGTGCTTGTTGGTTAACTGTGTACCTATTATGTTGATGTATGTTCAAGAAATTGAATCCAGAGTTGTAGAGAGAATTGGAGCATGTGGTCGTAACATAAGCTTAAGTGATGTCTCTAGATGATATATCTATGACCACACAAGTTTATCTTATGTATTGAGTGAGTTAAGATTGATTGAAGGTTGACAAGTTACCAGGAAGAACAAGATGAAACAAATGAAGAATGATTTGATGATTGTGTCAACTATGTTTGGATTTAGATGTTATGGTAATGATATGTTTATATGGACTATGTTATGAGGTTGTGGTTGCAACCGCATCATGTTTTGATGATCAAAAAACACAATTTCAAGTGATAGAAGGTTGTTCAACAAAGAGTTAAAGGTGATCTTTAGAACAATCAGTCAAATCCTTGACCGGTGATGATGCATCATGTTGCGATGAGTGATTACATGTTTGAGCGATCATGGTGATGATGAAGATCAATGAGGATTGGTGAGTTGACATGTTTGTGATCATTGTGATCAAATTATTGGAGGTTGTGCAATAATATTGAAGAATGTGTTATGGTTTGAATTTTCTTTGTCAAATCGATGTGCGATGAATTACAAGGCTGACCTGAGTTTGTTAGAAAGTGTACTAGATTTGTAACATGTTTTAGGGCTTTCTCATTGAGAGGGAAAGGATGTAAAATGTTTTTTAAGGTGGTTAATTTCCCTAATGAATGTGTATTGTATAAATATGTAAAATGATGAAATGTACAAGTGTGTGGAGGAGAAGGATCATGATTGCAAAGGTGTGATCATAGGGTTCAAAGAGTCTACATGTGTAGTAGTGATAGAGATTGAATTAGATTTGTATTAGTAAAGGAGAAGTGTTATTTTCTCAAATCATTTACTTTTTGATGCCTAACAGCTTCATCAAACTAAATCCCTTAACCGGGTAGATCCCAACAAGTCTAAATTGTAAATCCTTTAACCATGTGACTCTTTAATTAGGGTTTGAAATCCTTTAATCAGGTTACTCCTAATAGGGATAGAGGTAAATCTCTTGACCGAGTGACTCCTAAAAGGGTCTTTCTCTTAATTGAGCATTATTGTAAGCTTTTAACATGGCTAATCTCTTAATCGAGTGTACTCCAAAAGAGTGTAGATTTTAGTGGGTGTCATCCCCACACGTGGTTTTTCCCAGTTGGGTTTCCACGAGAAAAACTTTGGTATTATTGTGTTGCATGGTTTTGGATGTTTAATATTATTGTTTAGTTTTCCATGCAATTAATGTTTATTTATGCAAGGGGTTGAATGGTTAATGAAAATCTGGAATTTTTAGTTTACTGATTCACCCCCCCTCTCACTAATCTTGGACCTGACAATAGTAACAAAAGTATCTAACCTCATGTGTGCACATGCGATGAGACAAATAAGTGTCTAACCTTAAAATTGAACTTAACATAACACCTTGACACTCCTTAAGTTATTCTTATTAGTATAACTGCTAAAAGTTAGAAGATGGATCTCGAGAACAAGCACCAATAAGGTAAACTTGTACAGTGCAAGTCTCTCTAAAAGTTAGTTAACAAAGAAAACCTATTGGGGAGAAAATCTTCTCCAAAAGAGAGACAAAGAAATACAAATATGTACATTTAATGAAGGAGATATGAAGAATGTCCATGGACAAAGTCCTTCACCCCTATCACATGTATCAACTCTAAAAAGTGAGGAGATGCAAAAGGTTTAGTGAAGATGTCTGCAAATTGGTCCTATGTAGTGAAATACTCCAAGGAGAACACCATCATGGATGAACTGTTGAATGTGATACATGTGATTAATGTGTTTCATCTATTGATACCCAATTGGGTTGCATGTAATATGAATGAAATTTCAATTATCACACCAAATAATAGTAAGATGAGTTGGTGGAAGACCAAACTCAACCATAATCTATTGAAGCCACTAAACCTCTTGAGTATCAAGAACTATTCCAATGTACTATAGATTAGTTGAAGAAAGAGATATAATTTTTTTGCATAGATCAATATCACCATCCTAATCTAAATATGTAAAACCCATTATCTCTATAGATCTTGGTGTATACTGAATGCAAAAATGTGTAGTTCCTTGAATATATCACAAAATCCTCTTGGCTACCTACCAATGATTATTACGTGAATCAAGGCCAACTACAAATTTGATGCTAGGACATGCATGTGATAAGTACAAAATGCTACCTAGCAACACCTGATAGAAAGTAGTATCAACACTAGAGGATGTGCAAGTAGAATTCAATGTGACACCTTATTGAAAGGGTGTGGGATATGACTTACATCTAGCCATCCAAAAACAAAGAAGCATGTCAATGACATGCTTCTACTAATATATGAAGATCCCCTTTACAGATTGATAAATTTGAAGACCAAGAAAATAGTCCAAAAGGCCCATATATAGCATTTCAAATGGCTCCATGAATGATAGAAATGTATTTCCTATGTACTTAAGATACTACACCCAAGTGTAGTGTGAAAAATCATCTATGAACATAAGTAATACTTGGATCCTAAAAATAGAGTTGGAAATGATTGTTATCTCTATATGAATATTTTGTTGTCATTAGTTTAGACAAAGTCATACGAGTCAGAAGATTCAATCAGTGAAAAGAAGAAAAGAAAATATATGAGTAGTCAGTAATGTACACCGAGCAAGGAAGTGAAGTTAGTAAAGCGCAGACACTACACCGAGAGCACACAAGTTTACCAAACACTGAGATCACAGACAATACATCGAGTTGATAGTTATCGAGTACTATAAGAGAAAGTTAACCGAGTGAAGATAAGTTACTCTACCGGGTTACTTAAGTGATTATAAAGTGATAAGGATGCATTTAATACATTATTACAGTATTAATTGTGAATCTACAATGCACGAAGATGAGTTTGTTACACGATCAACAATCAAAATAATTCAAAGAAAAGATCCGAGGAGAAGATTAAGTAGTTAATTAAAGATTTTTATTTCCAAGAAAAACACCAAGTACCAAGGTAAAAGTGACACAGTCACCGAGTGGAAAAGCAGATCTAACACTTGAAATAATTTATCAGTGACCTAATGCATAAGATTAAGAGGCAATAAATCTTATACTTAAAGGATGATTTACAAAGAAGAATAGAGACAATAGAGGAGAAAGAGATAGAGTACAAAGATGACTGTTATTGAAGAACATAAATCAGAGAAGAGCACACCGAGCTGATATTTTGCTACAACAGAGAAAATCCGAGCAGTGTTACAGATTGTAATTGAGGTAACACAATATTTTAGAGCACATAGAGTCTGATCAACATTTATTATAGATGCAACACAACAAACATTTATAAGTTGTTAATACTATTGTATTGAGAGCTAGAAATCCCAATACTAGGTAGATCTTAACCGATCTGATATATGTAAAACCTTTAACAGGGTACATATCTAAGAGTAGAGATTGTAAAATCTTCTAACCAGGTTTTTTGTATACCCTTAACTGGGTAAGCTATCAAAATAGCTAAAATTTGTATGCTCTAACTAAGTACCCTTTATACTACAATTAGTGAAGGTTGTGGGTGTCATCCCCACTGCAGTTTTGTCCTCTAACCAAGGATTTATGCGTAAACAAAATCATGGAGTTATGAGTTCATTTACTTGAATGGTTTGATGTTATGTTTTATAAGCATTATATTAGTTTTATTTCAAGTTATTGAAATCGGTAAACAACAACAACAGTATATAGTTTAAGTTATAAAAGTTTTTGTGGTACTGATTCACCCCTCCCCTCTTAGTCCCAACTTTCCATAGTCATTCCAAAAATGACATTATGTCTATGTAAGACAACTCAATTAAGGAGTTTTGATGCAGATTAAGGACATCAAACCATAAAAAGGCACAAACACTCACAATGTTCTATTCAATGTAACTAGATGTATCTTAGTTGCTCTTCCTAGATAGCTTGTCACTAGGCATATTGGGAGCCTACTCTTTGTTGGCGTTATGTATTGTTGGTATTTGGTACTATTTTGAGAGATTGTTAGTTAGTTGTCACTGATGTCAACTAAGTGAGTACAAGTCCTAATATTCAACATGTAAAGTGAAGATACAATTGATAAGCGGATCATATTGAAATTTGGTTAAGTCCATAAGATCGGTAGACTACACATACATCACTTTGGTAACGGTCATGGTACAAATAGAATTCTGAGGAGCATTCACAGAATTAGCTTCAACTAGTTTACATTGCAAAGTGGTTCCAACCAAAACTTATTAGTTTGAGCGGTGATAGAGTTTTAAGTGTCACATATATTAAGATGGGTAGAATTCTTATGTTCTTGATCAACCGATTAGTAGATCATAGATCGATGAGTGGTAAAGTGTATGTGATCATTTATAATGATTTGATGACATGTAATAAAGGTTATACATCCAATGTATGTGTATTCACAAGATCGATGCAAGCATTTAAGATAGATTTGAGGTATTGCATTGGAGGAGTCAAAACGTGCTTGACTACCTTGGAGATATAAACTTGTAGATCTTATCTTGACCTAAAGTGGTCATGATCAATCATTTATTTCATCAAGATTGCTAATTTGACACATGTTAGTGTATCAAGAAAGCAATTTGAAGATCATTCTTAGGTTGGTACAAGTTGTTTATATAAGGAAAGAGAGAGAGAGAGAGAGTTGTTGAAGAGTTTTATTTTGGGTGATTAGGGTTTTATAGTTGAAGTTGCGATCAGAGGGGAGAGAGAGCAAAGAGCAGTTATAGGGTACAAAGGTACAAAGTATAAAGAACTTATAGGATCTATTAAGCAATTGGTGCTACATCCAAATCACTTATCTTGTTGTTTCTTAATAGTTTCAGTAGGAAAAATCCCATAACCAGGTGGACTCTAACAAGTTCCTTTTGTAAATCCTTTAACATGGTGACTTCTTTATTGAGGTTTTAAATCCTCTAATGAGGTAGATCATAACTGATCTTATTGTACTCCTAACACTGTACTAGTCACTCCTAACATGGTGAACCCTGAGAAAGGGTATTTGTAGCTCCTAACAAGGAAAAATCATATACTATAGTATTGGGCTTGTGGGTGTCATCCCCACCGTGTTTTTTTTACTTCTTACAAGGGTTTCTACGTGAAAAATATTAGTGTTATGTGTGATGAGTTTGTGGATGCTTGATATAAATTTCTTTCATATATTTGCATAAGTTATTTACTTTATAGTGTGGGAAGTATTTCAATAGTTATTTGGTTGAATGGTTGAATTAGTTAATTATTTGTTTGTACTGACTCACCCCCCTCTCAGTACCTATTATTCCTACAATTGGTATCAGATCTTAGGTCCTTTTTAGTGATAAGTATAACAACTTGGGAAAAGATCCACTACTATGGAAGAGTATAGGTATGAGTTGCAACTTGATAATACAAACAAATTGATCAAGGAGCTAAAGGAAAAGATGAGACATTATCTTGCAAAGAGGAGAGAACTTGCTGATCAACTGAGTGAGAGTCAAGATTACATAGAACAATTGTCTAAAGGAAGTACATCTGAAAATTTTGAAGAAGCACTGGCGAATCTATTGGAAAAGAACAAGAAGCTTAAAGAAAATATGGTTAATCTAAGAAGGGAGCTTGAAAGTCAGTATGTAAAGATGTGTGAAGATCTGTAAGAGAAAAGGAGTGCAAAAGCTGTCAAGAAAGTTGTTGATGATGCCCTAAAAGAAAAAAGGTGAAGAGCTTGTCAAACTAAGACAAGAATTTACTATATATCAAAATCAAATGTAGGATTCTTCTATAAAGAAACTTCAAGTATTATCTGAGAATGAAAGACTTAGGAAGATGAATGAGTCATTGAGGAAAGAACTAGAAACTTAGAAAGAAGTAAATGAAAAACTGAGAAAATACAATGAAATCTCACAAAAGCTTGATAAACAAGTGAAGAGTCAAAGAAGACATAGAGATACAACCAGTCTAGGTTATTCAGGAGAAGAAACATTCAAATTTGGAGATTCCTCTAAAGCTGAACCTCAGGAGGCACATAAAGATCATAAGGTAGATCCAATAAAATCAGGTACAAAACCTAACAAACCTACTTGCTATAAATGTGGAAATCTTGGTCATATTGCAAATGTGTGTAGAAGCACACCGATGAATAGACCTTACACTTTTAATGGTTATTGTTACAATTTTCAAAAGTATGGTCATGATACATATGAGTGTAGATCTAGCAATGGATCCAGTGATGGTAACTTTGATGGATATTGTTTTGCATGCAAAAAATATGGACACAAAGGTGAAAATTGTAGGTCAAGAGTATATGCACCTAGGTCACCAGTTACATCGGTGAATACTATCACAAGGGAAAGACAATTCAACACTACATGTTATGTATGTGGTAACTATGGACACCTAGAAATAAATTGCAGAATGGGAACTATGAGAGGTAATGTTGGACTTTGGATGTCGATATGTATGGCATTTTTTTTGAAGAACCAATCTCCTCATTAGTAACAATATGGAAAATGAAAGTGGGTTTCTAATGTTGATGAAGTTAGAAGTGATATGAAGAAGACATGGGTGAAGAAAGGTGAACTAAATTCCTCTGAGTTGACTGAGAACTTCACAAGTTTAGGAAATGTGGAAGTTCCATTGGTAAACCAAGCATATTATTTTCTTAGGGGGAGCACTTAAAGAAAAATTAATTACCGACCCCTTAGAATCAAGAGTGCTAAAGATCAATATGCACATTGTTGGTGCTCAAATCAACAGATTGGGTTTCCTATGGACTTTCCAATCCAATGCTGAGAAACCCAAGTGAATTGGTCAACTAACAAGGTTTCAACCAAGACAAGGCTGAACTTTTTGCAATTCTAGCTCTGTAGAACCAAGGCTGGTGGGCCTATACCTTAAACTTATCCTTTAAGGTTTAAGGTTTTTTATAGCAGATAAAGTATACTTCAAACTAAAATCTCTCAAAATATGGCAAGATACTTGAAAGAAATCTTAACTGAAAGCAATGAATCACAAAATGCTAATTGAAATGCTTTAATAAATTAAGAGAATGTTTGTAGATATGAATGTGAATTGAAAAGGACAGATGGATAGATTTCACAAAACTATGAACAATGAACTAAATAACCATAATCCAATATGTATATAGACCATTTCCTTATTCTATCATGGACAATAGCGTCAAAATCATCCCAACCCTATGTACAACCTTAGAGACAGTTTACAAGAAACAAATAACTTCAAAGGTGTTATGAAATAAGCATATAACTTCATGTAAGTTTACAATTATCTCAATTGAATATCACTTTTCAAGAAACAAACCGATTGATTGTGGCCACAATCAATTGAATTTAACCATACAAGATGAAAAGACCAATTGATAATAGAAACTTTGAACTTAATCAAGAATATGCAACACCAAACTATCACTCTGAAGAATATATATATATTTTTATCCAAGGGACTAATTGAAAATGATATTGAGATAATTCCCACAGATAAGAGAAAAAGGGCACCTATCTTTATTGATTTTGGAAAAATGATACAATTAGGTCCATGTTACAGTTGTTGATCAAAACTATCCAATCTGACTATATTAAGAATGATCATTTTTTTTAACATGGTCTTGGTATCCTTATTTATGTGTAGTCCAAAGGATGAAAACAAGCCTCAGACCGATGTGCCTCTTGGTAACTAAAACCTAATCCCTAGATCAACAACTGAATATTATTTACAATAAAAGAATGATTAACATCCTTGTTTCAACAATCAGTTATCAACCAATTAGGTTTTGTGATAATCAATGAATCAATAAGTCTTTTGTAGTTTGTCTTCAATCATAATAACTTTGTATGTGATTATTATGGTGCTTCGACCATATGCTTATCAAAATATTTTCTTCCTAATAATGGATATAGTCTTTGCATATCAAATATCTTCATCATGGTGATAAAAAATGTTGTCGTCGTTAACCACCCTCTAATATTCATTTATCTTATGCATACTATCAATGAATATCTGCATGTATTATCTTCCAGTATTTCAACCAGGTTGCATTTTTCTATCGTCAAACAAATTCATAGTTGTCACCCTCGAAACCCTTGAAGACTCAAAGCCTTGCATCTTTCCATCGAGGAAACATGCCCGTCGTCGATGCTTTCCCTAATTTATCAGGCGATTGCATCCCTCGTAGTCTGTGGGTCCAGGATGCGTGTCAACACGTTGGGATGCCTCAATGGTTAAAGATCCTCCATCTCCTACTTTAAGGCATAACACTCATCGTCAATCTCTACCAACTTATCCATAGATCAATCTTCAAAGCTTTGTTATTAGTTGATCATCTTTATCGCTCGGTTAAGTCACCATCATTGATTAAACCCATGTGCTAAAAGATGATGCTTTAGTAGCTCGTACTTTAATATGCCTTGTAAACTATCGTGTAACCTTGTCATCCTGTCCATCCAATTATATGTTGCCACCTATATCCTTATTGTCATACTGCCTTAGGCCTCAATGGTTTCGGGACACGCATCACATTTTCGCATTGCCTTAAAGGTTAAACATCACGCATCTTAAGCATTGAGGAATAATGTTGACCGTCGATGTTGTTTGATCTAAGCAATACTTTAACTCTTAGTCTGCAACTCAGACCTTAGTGGGACCAGGTCACACATCATTATCGCATGATGCCTTGATGAATAAAAGGTATCCATCTTGTCAATCAAAGGATAACACCAACCATCGAATGAGTCTTGAATTGCTTGATGCTTGCTTTGACTTTGGTCTGCTGAGATTAGAGGACACACGTTAGTATCACACGATGCCTCGATGAATAAAGGATGGGAATCTTTTTTATTAAGGAATAACGCCAGCCATTGATCTTTATTAAAGATTTTGAATCATCAGTCAGTTCTGCATGAAGACATGAACACCAAGAAGCCCATGAAAACATATGAAATGACTAGTTTTTGAATTCAAATATGAATTCAAATTTAAGAATGAAGGTCGAGGAATACATGAATTAAACCCCGGCATAAAAAACAAGATAGATGCATGAGTTAATAAGATAAATGCCTGAGTTATAATAATGCAAGGATAAAATATGGAAAAATAATAATGATAAGGGTATAAAATATACTTCCCTGAGCTATATAAATTTGTAAATTTAACCTGCAAATCTGGGTTCCACCACACATTATGGTGTAAGTTTCTATGATTTTGTTTTTGAGATTGTGTATAGACTGCACTGAGATTTTAATGCCTATTAGATAGTAGTCATTATTGTTGGTTGGGTACCAACCGATGGATAAGTGTTAACCGGTGATGTGACACTATTCCTACCATTGATGTATGCAATGTCTATTTCACTAATGATATATAAAGGGACAAGTAATTTCTTTTCACACTCTTACTTTCAATTGAGAATTCAAGAGCTATCTTGAGCTAGTGTGCGCAAAAGGTTATATTGGTGATTGAGATCTTGAGTTAGCTTCATATCGAGTTTTTGTGCACTCTAACATGTGTATTTTAAGATATCATTTTAGCCTATTGTTAGATTTGTGTGTTGTTGCAGTTGGTCATAATGGCCGAATACATTGATACACCAGTTCTCATGAATATTTCTGAGGAACCTCGACCCATATTCAAACTGCATCCAAGAAAATAAGCTAATATTGATGTGTGGTGCCCTATCCACTACACCTCATGGTGTGATGTTGATTGAATGGTTTCATTCTTATATCCACTGTAGAATCAAATAATTGGGAGCTGAAGCAATCTAGAAATAATACAAGGGTACGTGCATCAATGGAAAGTTGAAAGTCGAGCACAAACATCTACATGAGAAGGGTTTGATTTATACTGTGGAAATTCCTATAGAATTCCATCCCTATTGGATTCTTTATATGACTAGGAAGACCTCACAATATTTCAAAGACATTAATTCACAGAGTCATAGGATTCTAAGCACAAGGTTGGAATGTACATTGAGAATGATGACTACTCATTTGGTCACTGAACTAACCAAATCAAAACTAGATGGGAGAAATGAAAATTGATCATATTGAAAACAAGGAAGGTTGTTTTGCATCTATGGTGATAGGATACAAAGTTTACTAGTCCAACTGAGTTAACCATGTTCCTAGTGGAGCTATCATGCTACCTATCAAATTGTGAAGGATAATTCAACATATGATCTATGTGAGATGATGAGAAGTCATTTCATGGCAAACATGTAAATGATAAAGAAAGACAAGAGACAATCATTGAATTATGGATCTCTATTTATATGTATGTTTTTATATGTTTAAAATTTCTTCCCCGGTAAAGGAAATGTTACATGGTCAAAGGAGAAACCGGTAGTCATGCAAATAAGTGAATTCATAAAGGAATTAGGGACTAATTTCAGTAAGGTCATGCACAGAGTTATTTCAAATATTTACAATATAGAATTTTTTTAACATAGATAATGTAGTGATGCTAAGTGAAGCATTGAAGAATATTAGTACATATTTGATGATAGACGAATCAATTATTTGGTTGTCATTGATGTCAACTATTTGACTTATTATTTTCAGTATATTACCTAATATTGTGTAAGTGAATCATGAGCCGGGATATATTTATAATGTTTCTATTCTTATAGAAGGTTATATCATGTGTGTTAATGATAAATTTTCCATCGCGACATTTGATATGGAGAATTAAGCTAGTGATGTTGGAATAAACTCAAACCAGGTAATTGCTAAAATAGTCAGTGATAAACATTAAATGATTTTATTGTTGTTTTAGATATATGAAGTATTTGATGGAGCGGTCACAGGATATAGTTGTATACATTGTCAAGATACTATATGTACGAGTGAGAATCACAATGTTAACTGGTACTACTAGTTTAATTGAATGGAAGTGATGTTAACAAAATGAACAGGTAAACAAGATAAAGTTTTTGAATGAAGTATGAAGATTTGTCAATCCGTGATGAAATTCGTTATAACCAAAGGATCGGTGATGATTTTCATAACATGGCAAGTTATTTCCATGATTTGTGGACTTACTTTACAAAACATTGATCGAGGTACACGTCTGAGAAAACTTCTTTAGGAAGTTACTTTTTTTGGTCAAAAGAGGTTTTTGAAAAGGGCTCAACTACCAAGGTAAAATTGATGAGAAAGCCAAAGCGGTCAGAGGAAAATGTTTTATGAGTGACTAGATACATTGTATCTTACCTAGGATGATCTAAATTGTTCATATCTTAGATCTAGGATTTGTTGTAAGTCGATGGAAGTAATTCTATAAAGAAGAACAATTGAAGAAGAATAGAGAGAGGAGAAGGAAGTTGATTGTGAATTGCAGAAGGATTTGAAGACAGAGGAAGTAAAGGAATCAAGTGTGAGATGAGGAAGAATATACATTATGGTGATGTATTTCAGAGCTTAAAAGGATCTAATCATGTAGAGGTAGTGCAGTTTTCACAAATCATTCTATCTGTTTCTTTCTAATCTTTGTAAAAACAAAATCCCCTAATAGGGTAGATCCTAATAGATATTTATTGTAAATCCTCTAACAAGGTGGTACATTAGCTTATGTTTAAAGCCCTCTAACAAGGCTACTTTTAACAAGGAAAAGATCCAAATAGGTCTTAGGAAAATCCCTTAATAGGGTAACACCTAACATTTTTTTGTAAACCTTTAATAGGGCAAGCTCCTCACAGGGCGTATTCCAGAAGAGTACAAATTTTGTGGGTATCATCTCACACCGTGGTTTTTTCCCAATTGGGTTTCCACATGATAATTATGGTGTTTATATTGTGTGATTGATAACTTGTGGATGTATGCATTGAAAGTTTACTTATATTAGTTGATGTTATATGTTTTGGTGCATGAAGTTTAAATAAGTTGAATTGGTGAAATTGTGTGGATTACTGATTCACCCCTCCTCTCTTAGTAATCAGACCTGTATTAACACAATTCATAAAAGAGAAAGGATTCTAGCTAGAATTGTAGACAAGTATAAGAGTGATATTTATTTTCTTGTAGACACCACTTCATGTATTGTGCAAGTTATGGAACCTAGGACATGTTAGATTCCTCCTATGGGTTATGAAGTTGAAAGTGAGTTAGTAACTTTTCATGTTGAAAATTTGTTGTTAAAACCATTAGACAAACAAGCACAAAGATCTGGAATTCATGATGAAGTTGTTTCTAAAATTCAAAAGGAATTGAAGCAACCGGTCATTGAAAGAAAAACAAGAAGAATGATATCTAATCTAGAGTAGAAGTTTGGTAGTAATGATGCTAGAACATCTCTAACCATTACAAACCTAACTTTAGCTAAGAACAAACAAATAAGACTAGGTACTAGTGAAGTTAAGTCTGAAAGGAAATCCTTAAGGAAGAAAAGACAACACACTTCTAATCCAAAGATAATATACAAGAGGAAGAAAAAATTAACTGATGAACAAGGGACAAAATCATATAAGGATTCCTCTGAACAGAAGAATAATGGTGAAACATTTTTGGCCTCTTCTATTGATGCTATTGGAAAAGGTATTGAGGATAATGGTAGACTTGCTACTATTGGTAAAAGATACACTTTGGGGAGCAGTGAAGATAAGAAGAAGATAGAAGATGCAATTCTGTATCATTTTCATAAATTTTGCAGAACACCTTTATAAATCCATTCTTTCATCTGTAATGAGCTATATCATGTGATTGATGCTAGATGGAGCATTGTATTACAACTGGATAGAGAGATTATGGAAAGAACACTTATCCAAGTTCAACTTGAGTTGTGTGAAGAAGATGCTAAGATAATGATTACTGCTCACAAGCACAAATTCAATATTAAGAGAAGAGCAACTAGACTTCTAATTGATGATACACATAGTGTATATGATGAAACAGTTAAGAAACGGAAAGAAATACTATAGGTAAAGGAGGTATAAGTCCAAACAGAACAAGTTTATGCAGAATCAAATTAACCAATATGGGGAAATGACACATTTTCTGTAGATCGAACAATTGGGAATATTGTTCTAGACATTCCTAACTTGGTGAAGGACATTGCAACACATAATATCAGTCTATCACAAACTGGTGGTGATGAGAATGAAACTATCGACACAATAGGCAAAGAGGATTCATCCTCACCATTTCCTATAGAGGAGATGATTTCTAAGAAATAAGTGGAAAATACTAAAGAAAGTAAGCATGAGGAGACTCTAAAGAAGATTGAAGCAGAACCTGAGACTACAAAGAAATTAAGTATTGTAGTATCTAGTGAAAACATGAGACATAAACCAATGAATAGTACAAAAGATGAAGAAGATTTACCAATCACATCGGTAGATATATCTAAATTGAAACCAAAAGAACTGATGAAACTTTTAGAACAATTAAGGATTCAAGCTATAAAGAACAATGAGAAATCAAAGAAGAAGAATACATGAGTATTAAGACAAGCTAGAGACATCCTCTCTTATTTAGTGCCTTAGGTTACATATGATGAAGATGAAACACCTATTAATCAGATGGACACTCTTGTGAAAGTTGTTTTACATCAAGGTCTAGATTCGTAGTCAGCTATAGTGAAGAATGCAAAGGAGAATTTAGAAAAGAGGATGATAGGAAAGATGATGGAAAATATTACTACAGATAGGATCAAATTATCAGCTTTGATAGAGTAAGTTAATAGTAGATTGACCGAGGTAGGTCAACTGATTGTCAAGGTATCAAGGTATTCAACCTTTGTGCAAGATTTGGAACAAAGAAGAGATGAAGCACTAAAGGAATTGGAGAACTTAAGCAATCAACTTGATCCACTATCAAGTTCATTCACAACTTACAATAATTAGGTAAAGAAAATCAACAACAAGGTTAAGTAGATTCAAATTAAGCAAGAGAAAAGAATGATCACTCTACTAAAAATTCAATCCACCTTATCTCCTACAGTAGAAGTGATGCAACTGAATGTGAAAAAGGTAAAAGCTATATTTTCCTTACTAGACATGAACAATTTAGATAGCATGGAAGATCTAGCCTCAAGTTTAATTGGGAAAATCATTGCTATGGGTTACTTGTAGAAGCTATGGGAAAAATCCTTGAGTTTGGCAAAGATTCACTTCAAGGTAATTTTTGAAATGATGTATGTAAGATTTTGTATACATATATTGAAGTAAGTAATATTTTGTCTTTTTTGTCAAAGGGAGAGTATGTAAGGGAGAGTATATGTATGTAGGGAGTCATAAGTTGATATTATGATTGCACGATTGTAAGCATATGCTTGAGTTAGTATATATTTGCCATCAATGCCAAAGGGAGAGATTGTTGGCATTATTTATTGTTGGTATTTGGTACCATATTGAGAGAATTTTAGTTGGTTGCCAATGATGTCAACTAAGTGACTATAAGTCCTAATATTCAACATGTAAGGTGAAGATATAATTGGTAAGTAGGTCATACTAAAATTTGGTTAAGTCCAAAAGATTGGTAGACTACACATACATCACTTTGGTCGCGGTCATGGTACAAAAAAAATTATGAGTGGTCACAAAATTAGCTTCAACCAGTTTACATTGTAAAGTGGTTCCAATCACAACTTATTTGGTTGAGCGGTGATAGAGTTTTAAGTGTCACAGACACTAAGATAGGTAGAACTCTTATGTTCTTGATCAATCGTTTAGTAGATCATAGATTGATGAGTGGTAAAGTGTATGCAATTATTTCTAATGATTTGATGACGTGAAATAAAGGTTATACATCCAATGTATGGGTATTTACAAGATCGATGCAAGCATTTAAGACATATTTGAGGTATTGCATTGGGTGAGTCAAAATGTGTTTGGCTACCTTGGAGATATAAACTTGTAGATCTTATCTTGACCTAACACGATAATGATAAATAATTTCTTTCATCGATATTATCAATTTAACACATGGTACTATCTCAGGAAAGAAATTTGAAGATCATTCTTAGGTCGGTGCAATTTTTTTATATAAGGAAATAGAGAGAGAGAGAGAGAGAGAGAGAGAGAGAGCTGTTGTTGTTATTATTGTTGAAGATTTTTGTTTGGGTGATTAGGGTTTTATAGTTGAAGTTGAGGTCATAGGGGAGAGAGAGAAGAGAGAAGTTATAGAGTACAAAGGTATAGACTACAAAGAACTTATAGGATCTGTTAAGAAAATAATGCTACATCCAAATAACTTATCTTGTTGTTTCTTAATAGTTTCAACAGGCAAAACCCTTAACTGGGTGGACTCTAACAAGTTATTTTTGTAAATCCTTAACAAGGTGACTTCTTTATTGAGGGTTTAAATCATATAGCGAGGTACATGATTTTGGAATCATTTGTCGTTGCACCAAAAGCTTGAAATTTCAATGCCTGATACAAACACCAAATTTAACCTGATCCATGGGAGGTGGTTAAGCCATATCACGAATCTCCAAGGAGGTGTTGACCACCAAGTCAACAATATCCCCCTTAGCATCGAATGAGCCTTTAACACCCACTAAAGGGAGACTCAAACTCGTGACCCAAGGATCTAATACCAATTGTTGGAATCATTTGTCGTTGCACCAAAAGATCAAACTGTCAATGCCCAATACAAACGCCAGATTTAACCTGATCCAAGGGAGGTGGTTAAGCCATGTCATGAATATCCAAGGAGGTGTTGACCACCAAGTCAACAGATAATAGCTAATCTTACTATACTTATAATAGTGTACTAGTCACTCCTAACAGGGTGAACCCTCAGAAAGGATATTTGTAACACCTAACAGGGCAAACTCATATACTATAGTATTGGGCTTTTGGGTGTCATCCCCACCGTGGTTTTTTTCCCTCTTACAAGGGTTTCTATGTGAAAAATATTAGTTTTATGTGTGATGGGTATGTGGATGCTTGATATTACTTTCTTTCATATATTTGCATAAGTTATTTACTTTATAGTGTGGGAAGTATTTCAACAGTTATTTGGTTCAGTGGTTGAATTAGTTCATTATTTGTTTGTACTGATTCACCCCCCCTCTCAGTACCTATTATTCCTACAATCTTGTCATAATTATCCAAATCCATTTAATATAGGCTTATAAAACCTTATTAATTATATTTGACACCATTCTAAGACATCTCTTTCAATTAACAACCTCAAACCACGCATCAACATTTCAAACCCTTATTGGCAAGGACCGAAATTTATCTATACATAGGAATGAAAATAGCGTATTTCTAAATTGAATAATTACCATACAAAATAAAACCTTACAAATCTCTAAAAAAATTATATAGGGTCTATACAATTATTATTTCTAATGATCAAAACCATACAACGCACTAAGAGGCTGAAAACCCTTCTGCACCTAGTGTTTCATGACAGTCACATTGTAACATTAGGATGACAACAATTAATATATTATAAAAAAAATGAGTAAATAATTTTCCTGTGGAGACATTGTAGAAAACATTTATTCAGAAATTTCCACAAATTTTCATGGTTTTTCAACACTGGAAAGACAAGATATCAACAAAAATGTCCACTAGAAACCATTGGTAGGGTTTAGGACCGCTGTCACAAAAAATGCTATAAATTTTACAAATCTCAATGAAAATTGATCAAACCACTTGAATTATTAAGGTAAATAAATTATATAAATGTTTCTCATTTGTGAAAATCCTTATTATGAATGTAAAAGTTGTACAAACATAAGTTTTAGATTGCAATGTAGGAAAAACACACAGAAAATCAACCTATTCAAGTATCAAACAAGTTTCTTGCATTTTAAAACTTCTTTTTTCCCCTCCTCTTCATGGATATAGCCTTTTTACTTCATTTTAAATTATCCTTAACCTCTCACAACTGATTCCCAACTTATTACATCCAAAGTTTTACTTTTTTTTGATCTGGAACCAAAATTTGTTTTGGATCTGGAACTCTAAGATTTGTATTTTCTAAATGTGAAATTTTTAGATCCAAAGGAAAATTCAAATTCATATCAACCTAGTCCCCACAAATTTTACCTTTTCGTACAGACTTAGAATTTGATGAAATATGTAGCAGACCAGTCACAGGTCCTGAAACTCTAAAATTATGGATATGAAACCCGAAGAACCTGTTCCTGCACACAAGAAAAATGGGAAATAGGTTTATGGAAAGGGATTTCCCTTGTTCAAGCCCATGTATAGGAATCAACCTTGAAATGAAATAATGAAATTTCATAAATAGGATAAATGTGAAATTTACCTCACATGGAAAACCCTCATGGATGGATGTAGAAATCAATCAACTCCACAAGAATGCTTGTATGCTTAAAATATGTTGTATAATCAAGGACGCCTTCACAAATTCAATGGATATACACTTTCCAATCTTATATCTTCAATGAATGTATGATTGAAATCATGGATGGAGAAGAGGATTGGATCTTCTTGCTTGCTTGAGAATTCCTCCACTAGGCCATCATGGGAGAGAAACTTGCACCAAGGAGAGAAGATTGCCTTTGTATGAATGGAAGAAGAATTAGAGACTTGGAGATCTTCAATGGATGCTTGCCTTCATATCTTGAATCCTGCACCTTAATTACACAACTTGAATTATTGATTGCTTGCACTTGAAATATATTTTGCAAATAGATAATGATTGCTTGCATAAATAATTGGATGTCAAAATGAGAGGAGAAGACCCCATTTTATACTCATTTTGGGATTCAAAATTGCTAGGCTCACCACATTGGGATCATGAAATAAAACACCCCTGCATTGGGCCTAGAGACCACTTAAAAAAAACCCACAAGGACAAGGCCAACGTGGGTTGGCCTAGTCCTGGAGGGGTTAATTTCAAAGTGAATCTGGGACTGGGGCAGTGTGAAAAGTCTCGGGGAAAGAACATGAAAGATGTGGTAAATCAATAATAAAGACCTTTAGATCTAGGAATCACTAAAATGACATCTAAATATCCTAAAAGATATCCAATTAATGGGTGCTAACTTATTACGATGGTATATTTATCCCTCATTTTAGAGAGAATATGAGACAGACTCATGCACATGGTAAAGTAGATCAAATGCATAAGACAATCTTAGTAAGGTTAAAGAGATAAAGAAACATCAAGCCCCCAAGTGAATTAAGTCCTTATCAAAACTGAAACCAAAAAGTGTGTGTGTGTGTGTGAGAGAGAGAGAGAGAGAGAGAGAGAGAGAGAGAGTATCTTATTGTGAACCACACAAGGAAAAAACTACAAAAGATGGAATTGACTAGTATAGCAAGTTGTATTAGGCTAGTTCAATCCATTGAGAAGGATCAATATTTAAAGGAAATTTCTTCCAATAATGGATCCAACACGATCAGTCCTAAGGAGAGGCATGCTTCCTTAGGGATAAAATAAGGGCACTCAGTCAAAGGACCAAATGTGCGCGGTTAGTCTAGGGATGAAATGTGTATGGTCAGTGTAAGGACCAAGTGTGTACAATGGGATCGGTCTGAGAATCCATTATAAATAACATTAAATCAATGTGTGTGTGTAAAATGTGAGCAGAGTGTACACCCCCTTGTTAAATCCATTACAAATGCCTTAACGAGAGAAATTGCTTTAACATAGTGTACATGCATTCACAAGAAATGTTTCCACTGTGCAATGTCCCCAAGAAAGGAAAAATCAAGGGAAAGGAGCACATGAAAAAAGAGAGCATGAAAGGGATCTACCAACTCTGGGGTCAATAGGTCATATGATAACTCATGTATATCAGAATTATGTCAAAATGAACTGTTATCATCCCCCAAAGGAAGTAGAAATACAAGCACAATGGAAGAAAGACATGTAAGAGTTACAAAGAAGAGTCTTTTTGGGTTGGCATCATGGAGACCAAAAATAATAGGTAGCTATTGTTCATCATCCCAAGTAGACAACACAAAGGTACATGCACAAACAATGGCATAGGCATGACATAACATGTAATGACACATATAAGAAGAGAGAGAAAAATAGAACAATGTGTATGTCATTGTAATTCCTTTGTCACCTTGCATCAACAGAGCAACAATGGTCATTTAAAGAAATCTTAACAAAACATAAAACAAGTAGCACACCATGAGGGGAGAACATAATGATAAAAAGAAAAGAAAATCCATCGTACAAGAGGAGCTAGTCAAGCATATCGCCTACCCCCATCTCAATCCATAGTGTTTAGGGAAGGTGAGAAACTTGCAAGAGGGGAAACATAAAGCACATTAGATGGAACAATAGCCAATTCTAAACAAGGACTATGCTGTGAAGAGAGGTCACTGTGTTCATTACTAGTAGTGATAGATAACTATTGTGAAAGCATAGCTATTAAATTTTGATTAATATCAATAGTCTCATACATTTCATCAGAATCACTAGCATGAATATCATCTTTAGCATCAAGAAAATCATCATCAAGAGCATCTTCTTCATTTAGATGAATTGTAATAGAATCAAAGATATGAATAACATTGTCATGTTTGTTATTTTTAATTTTGTTTAAATCCACTTCCTCGATTGGCTCAAGCCTGAGTGGGTCAAAGGGAAGAAAAACATGAGTATGTGTATGAGGTGAAGCAATGTTTTGGGAATCACATTGACAGGCTCTATAAATACGCTTGCAGTGACGGTCACAAGCATGACGATTACATTTGGTCTTGCTAGAAATTTGAGGTTGGATAGGATCAATCAACATTAGGTCCTTTTGTTCTTTTTGAGGAAGAACTGAACGAACCATACTAGGTTGAGAGATGGGTTGAGAAGTATGCGTATAAGCAATAGGAAGAGGTGGTATAGGTGGTTTAGGAAGAAGTCCATGTCCAAGGAAAAGAGACGGAACATCCTTAGGTTTGCTAAGTTCACAAATATTTTGAGCCTTGTAGGCTTGATATGATCTAAAGAGATGGTTAGGACGAGTTTGATTTGGTTGAGGCATATAAGACCAAAATAAATCAAGGTCAACTAAGTCTAAAGGCATAAAAGGATGATAAAGACTATGGTTAACAGTCACGATCTCTCCATTATGAGGGAATTTAACACATTTATGAATAGGGGAAGACATGACATGCATTGATCTAAGCCAAGGAAGACCAAGTTTGACTTGAGATTGATCAGAAGTTGGAATTACAATGAAGGTAACGTCTAAATTTTTACCACCAACTTCAACAAGCAATGAAATGGAACCATGAGAAGGATAAAGGAAACCATTGCAAGTTTGAATCCTAACACCAGATTTATCTTTAGAGTATTTTTGTAATTGTTTTATGAAAATATGTTCTTCAATTATCACATTCACCATGAAAGTGGGATCAACAAGGGTGCCACAAGTAGGAAGGAAATTAACCTTTGCAACAATATAGAGGGGACCATCAGGTGCTTTAATTTTATCACTAGGATAAAAGGTAATACAATACTGAGATAAAGGTTGAGGTTTGACTTGCTCAACTCAGTTAGCAACATGATTGGCTTCATTAAATTTGTCATCATAGACAATGCATTAGGAAGAAGAAGGTTGATCAATGACATTGGTTGAGTGAGATGACAAAGGATTGGTGCTGATTTGCAATATTTGGTTAGAAGGTTCCACAGATTTGACTCCTTGATCATTGTCACCATCAACATATATAGCCTTAGAATCGATAAGATCTTGGATAAAAAATTTCAAGCGGAAACACTTTTTAGTATCATGTATAGGCTGACAGTGGTATTGGAAAAAGGCTTTGGGATCAAAGTATTTTGATTGAGGTTTAGAGGTGTCAATTGGTTTGATATGATGAAGTGTTAAAAAATTAGCATTAATTAACTTCAACATCGCATTATGTAAAGATTTAGAATGATGAGTATAACTATGAGTAGGTTTAAAAATGTTGCTGCCACTTGTTCATCAACATTGTTGGATGATTTTTTGATTTTGATCTAGTTGCTTGATTTCTGAAACTTGTTGAAATTGGATGCAAAATCACTCTTATCAATGATAAAAGTAGCCATTGGAGTGGTGCTATCAAACTAACTCAGTTGTAGTTGATAATGATGAAGCATTGTACACAATTGTGAAAATGAAGAGAATTCAGACATAAATATCTTATCTCTAAAGCTAATTTGCAAATTAGCAATAAAAATGCATTGCACATCAATATCATGCACGCAATAAGAAATATGAGCATACAAATGCTTAAAGCTACCAATGAAATCGCTAACTTTTTCTTTAACACCTGGTTTAAAATGCATTAATTCAGTTAGAGAAACTTTAGGACTAATATTATTTTGAAATTTCTCAATAAAAGCATTAGAATTAAATTAGTAAAAGAAATTTTAGGTCCAATGTTATTTTGAAATCTTTGAATGAAAGCATTGACAAGATTTTGAAAGGAATCAATAAAATAAGGAGGAAAGGAAAAATATCATTGTAATGCTTTGTCTTGAAAGGTTCTAGTGAATTTTTTACCATAAACCTATCATCATGAGATAAATCACTACACAAGTTTTGGAAATTTTTAACATGAGTCACAGGATCACCTTTACCATTGTAAGTCTCAAGATGAGGAATCTCCATAAATTGTGAAATAACAACACTGATAATATCCAAAGACAAAGGAATAGAAATGTCACAAGTTTGAATGTTGAACTTGGATTGAGTCATGGAAGCAAGTTATTGTTGCAAATAGGACATAGTTTGAGCCAATCTATTAATGGTAGAATCAGTAGAAAGAATGGTAGGAGGAGAACATGATAAATATTAGGAAAATTGTTGGAAAGTAAAGGAATGCTTGAATATGAAAATGAAAACTATCATAAGTGGGCATGGATGAAGTAAATAAAACACATGGTACACTTGAAGGGATAGAAGGAGTAATAGGATTAGGAAGACTCCTATGTGTAGGATGAGAATTTTTTATTGAATTTGGCATGATCAGTGTAGCATAAGTGGACACACTGGGAATGGAAGTAGAGATAGGTAAAGAGGTCTCAACACTTGTTGTAGGTGGAGTATATCCTAATTCTTGAGTACAATACTTAAAAGGTTTGATATTGTTATCAATGAGATGTGAAATGATATGCAAGAAATCAATACCATGTTCATTATTGTGAATAAGTTTCCTTAAGCCTTCTACAATGGTAAGAGCCTCAGGATTAGAGTTGTCTTGACTTAACTATTGTTCAAAATTTTTAGTCTTTGGAAAGTTTTTGGACTTGGACAAGAGGAAATATTAAGGCTTCATATTCATCATTAGAATACTGAGAAGAGTTATTTTCCATGATAGGATTGATGTCATTAAGATTCGTGTTGGTCTCATCTAGATTCCTAGGAAAGAAGGAGGTGTCGGGATCAAAGGAACCCATAAGTTTACGAATTATTCTAAGTGGAATGCTATAGGTTAGACTCAAAGTGATAAATATCATGCACAAAGGAATGAAAGTAAATAAGAATGCAATGTAATTTGAAAGAAATATGCAAAATGAACAAGCACATAACTATCAAATTTAAACTAGATATGGGTGTACATAATAGATCAAAGATATAATGCATACAAAGTAGATCTAAATTTAATATGGTATAAATGAATACAAATTAGATCTAAATGAAAAGAAGGATAACCTAACACCAAAATTAGAATGGAAATGCACTAAATTGGGTTCACCAAAATGTAACATAATAAATGTTGAACCAAGTCTAAGTGTGTAGAAATGAATCACCAAATATAGGGTTTGTTTATTGTGGATGTATAGATATCCTATGTTACATTAGGAATACCTCTAAATAATTCACCCTTAAACACAAATAAGATTAGCAAATCCCAAACTGATGAAGGGATGCTAATGCCATGTCTTTATTTGAAGATGGAGTATGGAGATGAATTTCTTGATTGTTAAAATGTATATGATATGTAAATTGATATGCAAGATTACAAAAGGAATACAAACGATGATAAATTAAATGAATACTAAATGAGTATGATATCAGATATGATGTATAAAAGGAAATGCAAGATGAAAAGGAGAAGAATAAAGTCACCTTAAAAGCTAAGAGAGGAGGAACAAACTTCAAATTTGGAAATGACTGTCGGAACCAGAAACTGTCCTGGATCTGGAACTCTAAGATCTTTATTTTATGATTGTGAAATTTGTATATCCAAAGGATAATTATGATTCAAGTTAGCCTAGTCCCACAAATTTAGCCTTATCCTATAGACTCAACAATCGATGAAATCTATAGCAGATTAGTCGTAGGTCCTAAAAATATAAAATTCTGGATCCTAAACCCGAAGAACCTATTCCTACACACAAGAAAAAGGGGAAATAGACTGATGGAAAAGGGGGTTTCCTTGGTAAATCACCTACATAGGAATAAACCTTGAAATTAAATAAGGAAATTACATAAACATGATAAATGTCAGATTTACCTCGGATGGAAAACCCTCATGGATGGATGTAGATATTAGTCAACTCCACAAGGATGCTTGTATGCTTGAAAGATGTTGTAGAATCAAGGATGCCTTAACAAATTAAATGGATTTACACTTTCCAATACTAGATCTTCAATGAATGTATGCTTGAAGTCATGGATGGAGAAGAGGAATGGATCTTCTTGCTTTCTTGAGAATTCCTTCACTAGGACATTATGGGAGAGAAACTTTCATCAAGGAGAGAAGATTGCCTTTATATGAATGGAACAAGACTTGGAGACTTGGAGATCTTCAATGGACACGTGACTTAAAATCTTGAATCCACCACCTTAATTACACATTTTTAATGCTTGATTGCTTACACTCAAAAGATATTGTGCATATAGATAATAATTGCTTGCATAAAGAATTGGATGTCAAAATGAGAGGAAAGGACCCCCTTTTATACTCATTTTGGGATTCAAAATTGCTAGGCTGACCACACTAGGATCAAGAAATAAAATACCCCCACATTGGGCCCAGAGCCCATTTAAAACCAACCCTGAGGGACAAGGCCAACTTGGGCCATCCTAGTCGCGGAGGGATTAATTTCAAAGTGAATCAGAGACTTGGGCAGTGTGAAAAGCCTCAGGGAAAGAACATGAAAGATGCGGGAAATCAAACATAAATACCTTCATATCTAGGAATCACAAAATGGGGTCTAGTAGGTCCTAAAATACATCTAATTAATGACTACTAACTTTTTAGGATGGTACATATATATTTGTCTTTACTTCTGTTTCTTCCTTCAACATATTCTAACTTACTATGTACCCTGTATCTTCAAGATCTGATATGAAAAATAATGCAGAGGGGGGACTTCAAACCATAAAAATTCATAAAGACTCACAATGGTCTCTTCAATGCAACTAGATGCATCCTAGGTGCTCTTTCCTAGATGCCTTGTCACTAGACCTATTAGGATCCCACTCTTGTCACCATTGTCCAAATCCATTCAATCTAGGCCAATAAAACCTTATTATTTAAATTTTACCCCATTATAAGATACCTCTTTCAATTAACAACCCCAAACCATGAATCAACATTTCTAACCTCAATGCCAAGGACTCAACTTTGTCTTTACATGGGCATGAAAACAACATATTTCTAACTTGAATCATTCCCATACAAAAAAAAAAACTACTCAAGACCTACATAATTTATTTATGGACTATACAATTAGTATTTTCAATTATCAAAACCATACAAGGCACTAAGCGGCCAAAAACCCTTGTGCACCTAGTGTTTCATGGCAGTCATATTGTAACAGTAGGAGGACAACAAATAATAGATTATACAAAATAATGAGTACAGCTTTTTCCTTTGGAGGAATTTTATAAAACATTAATTCAACCAATTTTCATGGTTTTTCAATGGTGGGATGGAAAGATATCAATAAAAATGTCCACTGGAAACCCTAGGTAGGGATTTAGACAATTGTAAAAAAAAATGCTATAACTTTTACAAATCTCAACGAAAATTGATAAAAATACTTGAATTAGAAATGTAACTCAATTATATAACTTTTATACACATGTTTAGGTCCTTACTATGAATGCATATGTCGTACACACATAAGTTTTAGCCCGCAATACAAGAAAAACACATAGAAAATCAGTCTATTCAAGTATCAAAAAAGTTTATTTCATTCCTCTTATTTTCCTCCTCTTCATGGATACAACATTTTTCAATCATTTTACATCATTCTTAACCCTCACAACTGATTCCCAACTGATTACATCCAAAGTTGCACTTTGTTTTTGACAATTTGTAACTTTTTTGCATGACAACTTTTCATTTTTTGCAATTTTTGCAATTTTTTCAAAATTTTCATAAGCTAAGGCCCACATAGCCTAAAATGATCTAAGAGGGACTTATTGACACAAAAAAAATTAAAATTCAGGTGGAAAGAAAAAATCAACCTTGTACAAGCAAAAATGTCATTAGAATTTCAAATTGAGTCTTTGGCAGGAACTCAAGAATTTGAATTCCTAGATTTCAACATCTATCTAAAAGCATTAAAATAGACCCCAAGGGTCCCTAAGAATCTAAAAAAACACAAAATAGGACCTTAAAAATTAAAATGAAAACAAAGAGTAATGATTTTGGATAGATGCCCCCACATCAAATGTGTACGATGGGTGAGTCCATTAGGAAAGGGATCTTGATAGTGTTTCCCCGCGAGACATCCTTGAGGTACCCCATTTATATAACAAACCTTAGGGAGACCAAGTACCATGTATTTTGTACTTAGTTGCTAAAGATATCTATAATTGAGGTGTTTAAAGCTCTCATACCATAAATGACTCAATGAAACTGCATGGGATAAAAATAGTGAAACTTATATAACCTAGAACCATGATGAACTCTACCATGCACAACAACCATATGATCCTAAAGTTACCTCATAAAAAACTCATATGGAGTAAAACCAACTTTCTTTCATTTACCAACATGAAATAATTGGCATATGGAGAGAATATTGGAGGAAATTGTAGGTGCATAATGTATATCCTCAATACAACCATATGTCAATTCAAATTTTTTAGATCATAAAATAGGCATATGTGAGAAATTATCAATTGTGATAAATGAAGTGGTCCTATTTGAAAGATCCACTAGGTGATCATCTATCTTTCTCATATGGTGTGTACCCCTGAGTCTAATATCCAATTAGAATTGGATGATCTCAAACTTATAGTTGTGAGTGCATGACCCTTAGAAGGTTTGGGTAGTGTGGTGTTGTGTTGTTTTACTACTTTATCAAATGCCTCAATCCTTTGAAACAATTCATGTGGTGATGATTGGCCTTTCCACAATAAATACCAAGGCCCTTTGTCATTCTCCTCCTTTTTCCCCTTAGATAAATTCACTAGTACATTTGAGGCCATTTTATGATGACCATTCCAACGTTGTCCATCATAATTATAGCAGGAACGACTGCTGATATAATTTTGTCAAAAAATCCATTGCTAGAAAACCCCATCACAATTATGACACAACTTCCGATGACCCCCACATCAAAATGCCTCATACACATGGGGTGGTTTCCAACGCCATACGATGTTGGAAATCATAATTTTTTTTGGGAAAAGAGCATCAAAACTGTCAGAACAACCATTGTAAACCAGTGACATGTGTCATCAGAGTATGATGGAACATCCCATCGGAGGTACAACATACCATCACAAATATCATAGCAAACCGACAGAGGTCTGACGCTATTTTTGTCACCTTTCGATGGTGTCCTTGTCACCTTCCCACAAAGTTTTGACGGATATGCCCATTGCACGCTGACAATGTGTCCCATCAGAGGTTTGACATGTCGTCAAAAAATCTGTCAGTTTGCGACAGATTTGCCGACGACATACTCATCATATACTGACACATATTTTTATGGTTTTGCATGTTCTGATGGAAGATGAGTCATAATTATGAAAAAATGCCACACTAAAGATAATAGAGCTCAAGAGACCATCATAATTGGTCTCTGTCTTTGGTCCATATTACTAACAAAACATTTTAGCTTTCAACTCATCAAATGCGGGGATATGAATTTAATAGAATATTTTCATGATAACGTATATTATTTAAGTTGATGTTACACAAATTTATCTACTTCACACACTTGTTGACTACAGGGACAACGATAATGAAGCATCTCCTCTCGTGGCCTACATTAATCAGGCCATGGGTGGGGATGCTTATTTATCATTGTCTCCGCAGTCAACAAGTGTGGGAAATAGATAAATTTGTGTAGCGTCAAGCTAAAATAATGTACGTTATACATGAAAATATTATCTATAAAAGTCTTTTAGATCATCACATTTGATGAGCTAATGAAAGGTAAAACGCTTCCTCAATTGTATGGACCAAAGACGGAGACCAACTATTATGGTATCTTGAGCTCTACTATCTTTAGTGCTAGCTACTGGGTAAGGCCTGGAAGACTTATGCCTTCTGATCGTCGAGAATAATCACCGCCTTGCCTTTATGTACACTACATAGTATCCAATATATTACTAAAGATGAAGAGAAGGCATAAAATGTGAATGGATAAAAGAAACAAAAGATACAATAATATTATCTTTTTTTTTACCTTCTCAGAATTGACTAAATAATTGATCCCAGTCTCACAAAAACTTTTTACACTTGTGCAGCTCATCAATACTGAAGGCCTGAAGGAATTTTATACAATCACTAACACATTTCGTGCATGGATGAGAAACAGTATCCAAAGTTTCCAGATTTTGAGAAGAGGTATGAGTGGAGGCCGAATAAGGGATATTTTTGAAGGCTTCATAGACCTAGGTTAGACATTCTCTAGAATTTTAGAGATCTAGCTAATCTCCACAAATATCCCTTCTAGCCTCCAGTGAATATACGTCTTCTCGAAATCTAAAAACTTTGATCATTGATTCTCATCAATGAACAAATGTGGTAGTGATTGTATTAAATTCCTTCAAACTTTCTTTCTTATGTGTATTATGTGATATGACAAATTGTCTCCAATAAATTGTCAAGTTTGTAGTGTTGTAACAGCCCCTACAACCAATCTTGGTTAGTTTGAAAGTGGATAGTGAGTGGACAGTGTAACACCCCAAAATTGGTACCTTACAATTCTAATCAATTTTGGTGCATTTTCTTATCATCGAAGTCCTGTTGTACTAGGCAAATTCTCTTCCTAATTGTCTTTAATTGACTTAGTCTCAAATGCAGAAAACCTTAATTTGCATAAATCTTACACCATATTTAATTCCTAAATCTTCAAAGATTTATTAGCTAAAAATCCCTATGATTAATTAATTTAATTCTAAAGTCCTAAGTGCTTTTAAATTAAATTAATTCCACCCCCTTTAGCTAATACACATCAAAAGGAATTGAATAATTATTTAATTATTTGAATGGATTATCCTCAAAAGAATTCCATAATTCCATGTGAAAAGTCACTCATGTGGTAATAATTCCTTCATTTAATTAAATAAATCTTTCAATTTTGTCGCACCTTCCTCCATGGAGATGAAGAGTTAGCCGTTTCTTTCCAAGAAACTCTTCATCCTCTTTCCAGGTTCTTCTATATTATGGACTTCCTTTTCTTCATTTGAGGGGAGCAATTTGAGAGTATCTAAACTATAGCCAATTCTAGTCTTAATTATTTCATGCTTTCAAGCTTTTTTTGCATAATTTAGCTTAATTTAATTTAGATTAATAGCATGTTGCATCTTAATGTAGTTTTCTTATGTATCTAATATCTTAATTCTATCATCTTTCTCAAGCTTCTTAGATTAAATATGCATTTTCATTCTTAGATTGTAATTGCATCTCACATAGAATAAACAGTATTTCAATTTTTTTATAATGCTTTGAAATCCTCCATTTTAGCAATGGTCATGGTTGTTGGCTCTCATTCTGAGAGTAATTGAAAAACCCTAACTAAATAGGAGGCAACAGGTCGATTTAATCAAGTTTGTGAAATGGACAATTCATGTTCATCTTTGCAAATTTGATGATTGAGCAAGGACTATGTTGGGTTTGTTCCTGATTTAAGAGGTCACATTCAAGCACACACATTTTGGCGTCCACCGTGGGGCAGGATATTCAATTCCTGGCCTCATATTATATATTTACTATCAATTCTATTTTATGCCATTTTTTACATTCACTTTGAGTCAAATCTGACTCCACCATTACGTCTGGAATGTTGTTTCAGTTTAAAACGACTACAAATATGCCTATACTCACCCAAAAATTGAATCTGTGGCATCAAACATTTTGCCGGACGGCTCTGCAGTGAAGTTTCACGCAAAATTTCCCACATATCCGTGCGAAGTTTTGCTTTTATTAGCACTCTCTCACGTGAGAAATCACTTTCTCATGCCAACTGTTGCATTTCCTCATGTGACGCCTTGTACTTTCTTACGTGAGACCTTATACTTCCTCGCGTGAAGCTTTGTACTTCCACAGACGAAGCCTTGTACTTCCTCACACGAGACTTGGTGACAGTATTTAGAATTTTATAGTGTCTGCAATTACTGTTTCTATTTTTCTGATTATTTTCACATGCTGCTATTTTTTATCTCTCTGATTTCTCTGACAGCATAACAATGGGCTGCAGGACGCTGAAATGAAGAAAAAAATTACAAACTACTAATGTATTTACTACAGGACGCTTGTCGAAGACCTTGCGTGTTTTCACAAAACTCTCATGTCTATTTTTAGTAGTTAGAACACACTTCGGTTGGTTCTTTAAATGAATCATTGTCTCACGTAATTGAAGTGTTTTCTAGATTTTAATTCCAAGAACTATATGAACATATCCTCTCCCCTTGCCTTTATGGATCTTTAGTGTAAGAGAAATTCATATGATTCTTCTAGTGTGGCTACCTCCCAAGAGCTTTAGCAGATACAGTGAGAGTGGATGCCCAACCGGTAATAGGCTAAAGCCAAGACCTTCCAAACTGGTATATAAAAAATGCCATTGTGATTAGTCTCACGATGGACAGGTGTGAATTCGTTGTGGCAACCAAAATCTCTTCTAGTACCCTAGTGGTGCGTTAAAGTCCCGACATCATTAAGGTGAAAGGATTGGGAGAGCCCCCTTTATTGGGAAAATGACTTGACCACAACCACCTGAATGAATGCCCTTACTACAAACTGTGTTCTAGTATCCAAAAAACCCTCTATCTGTTGGCGCGGAAGGTCAGAGACCAACTAAGACGCCCACACTATTACGGCTCTTAGTAAAGACAACAACCCTTTGGGAAGCAATTCCTTTGGGGTTCGAAGCTTGGTGTGCCTGAGAAGTGAGTGCATATGTAAGGAGGAGCCCGTGCCTCTAAGCTTCTAATTTGTCTGCTATGAGTAAGCGTAGCTGAACTTCGGTTCAAGTGGGGATTTAATAGATACTACCCTAGCTATCCTAGGATTGTGATGTGTCTATTCTGGTACTACAAATAATCTCCATGATGTGTTTTGCGTGAGTTTTTACTAAAACAAAAAAAACAATCAAATGATCTGGAAAACTGTAAACTTTGGATATTTGCCTATCTTGTCTTGTCTGAAACTTCAACGATCTGTCAAAAATCTGTCAAAACTCTATCCAATTTGTTTCAAAACTTGTCAAAACTTGGTCTTTCATCGGTCTATCCTAATACATTTAGTCTATTCTAAAATTTGCGCTGTCATAACGCTTCTGCTAGTTCACATGCAACTGCAATATGTTGTTAGTCCAACCTATCACTATCTTGAAATATGATGTTGTTACACTTGTCCAATTGACCGAGTCCTTTGTTATCTTATCATCTTTGTCTACGCTGTCCTTATCCTGAGTTGCGAAAGTAGGTTTGTCAACCTTGACTCAAAATCAAAGTCATTGCTATCTCTGTCTCAGTTGGATATTATCTCTTTTGTTCTTTGGTCTTGGACTTAATCAACACTTTAGATATCACTTTAGCACCTGTCAATCAATCAATTGATTCATCATATATTCTCTTCAATCTTCTAAGAAAGCGCATCAAGACAATCTTACAATGTCTAAAAGCAAAGAAGAGATTCTTAGGGCAACTTTATTAAAACAACTTCAAACTTTGGAATCTGAAATCCAATGATTAAAGGGGGAAAAGGATACTTCATCTGACGAATCCTTATTAAGATCAACCTATCCTTTGTTACTTGACCATGATTCTTATATCTTGAAACTTCCTTCCACCATGGATAAATCTTGGCATGACAATCCCATCTTTGATCAAGAACAATTTTACGAGAATCCCAACTTTGATCAAGAACAATTTTATAAGAATCCCAAATTTGATCAAGAACAATTTTATGAGAATCCCAACTTTGATCAAGAATAATTTTGTGACAATCCCAACTTTGATCAAGAGAATGTAGAGGAAACTATGATAGAATCAGATGAAAGTCTTTTCTATCTGCAACAGAAGGATATTGCAAGTCAAGAAGCGTCTATTTATCCTTTAGAGAGAATCTTTACTCCTTTGGGACAATCTTATGAATCAGCATTGGAGAAACTTCTTGAGCATAATCTCATCACATTGCCTCCAGCTACATCATGTGGATCTAGCTTATTTAGTAACTATTGTGCATATCATCAACATAACAAGCATAAAACTTCATATTGCATGGAGTTGAAACATAAAATCCAAGATCTCATAGATGATGGCATAATCGAAGTGGAAAATCCTAATGAATCATCTAGTGAAGATACTAATCTCAAGCAGGATCAATATCAGGAATCCATGTCTAGCAATGGTTCCCATACCACATCTACCTCTTCTACCATTCCTCCATCTCCTAAAGCTTCACCATCTCTATCAAGAACTGAGCTTAGTGATGACTATGTCTACTCTCAAGGACTACCTCTAAAAGAGATCCAAGCTAATCAGCATACGACTGCAATTCCTTCTCAGGCTTCAAAGGCCATTGACCCAAAGCTTCCATGTGCTTCAACGCTTATCATGCCTATTATAAAAGATTCTCCTTAAGCATGTCAAGAATCCTTCAGGCAATACAACACTCCTACCTCGTCCTTAGAAGTGGCTCCATGTCAAGAGGACAATCCAATGTGTGAAGAAACAAATATCAGAAATGATCAAGATCAAGACACCATCCATCCTTATCCAACAGTTGACCAAAGTAACATACCTCAAGAGTCCCATGATGATTCTACCATTCCCTTCCATTTCTTCCTAGAAGAAGCTCTTACATCTCCTATATCTTATCCATCTCCCAAGAAAGATCAAGATATCCTTTCCACCATCTCTAATAAACCTATTGAAAGTCAAGAGAAGGGTACCCTTTGTACACCATCTAAAGATCCTTGTCAAGATCAGAGCATCCCTTCATATCCTGGCCATGCTCCTCCATATCCACCTCAATAAAACATCATTCCTCCAAATCCCTTACAGAAAAATAAATCCCCTGAAGCTTCAGATGCTCCTATCAAAGTTGTTCCTATCAAAGCTACTCATGCTCCTATTGATATAAAGGTGAATTCAAAAGGGAAGAGCCTTGGTCATGCAGCTCACTCTAAAGATGTTGATATCCCCTCCACACGTTATATCCATCCATTTAAACATAAGCACCAGTCTTCTCCATCTTCTGAATCCATCCTTGGTCCCTACATCCCAAAGCTGAGACCGTTAAACCTTCCATCTATATTGGGTCCTTATGTCCCTCCATCTACCATGCCTATCAATACTAGCTTGTCATCCACTTACCCTATCCCTTATCAAGATCAACAAAGACATGCATCCTTGAATTCTCCTTATCAACCCATCCATATGAACCATCCATATCAGCCCTATTCCTCCACACTACCCAAGTCTTTTGGAAGCAATTTGGATGTGCAACAAAGAAATCAGAAATACAAGAATCCACGTACATATGAAGATCGCTATGTCCAATCTAATCGACATGTGACTACAAAGAAAAAAGAAAAATTCAAGAGACCGCAAGGGTCCACTAAGAAAAGAATAAAATCAAAGCAAATATGGGTTCCTAAATCCATTATGAAAGAATTGTGTTCTAAATCATCTGATACAAACAAAAAATCAAAATCTATGTGGATTCCCAAGTCTCTTCTAAAAGACTTGGATACAAAAAGAAAAGAAAAAGTTATGTGGATTCCCAAGTCTCTCTTAAAAGGCTTGAACAAAAAGGAAAAATCAGAGTTGGCATCCAAGCTTCCAAAGTCTTCCACTTCATCTCCAT
>MU223421.1:668750-690225 GCA_018584345.1 Thuja plicata | reverse complement strand
CATCTCCCATCTTCTAACTCCATCTTGGGTCCTCGCATACTGAGATCCATATCCACTCATCCATCAACATCTCAATCTATTCCATCCACTTTTCCTCCATTCGTCCACTACCCTTCAAGGAGTGTGTTAATGTTGATCTTATCACCATACCTTATCCAATATCCTGCACCTATCTCTTACCCATCCATCCCTCTTATCCAATCCATTGCATAAATCCTTGGCTACCATCTCCCTTATCCTCCATATTATTCTTCTTTACCATCACCCTATCAGTATTTGTGAGCATACTTTCAGCGGCCTTGGCCTATTATAGTATATCTTTCAGAGGAGAACTATCTAAAGAGCTAGAAGCTTAAGTTCCTCCATAAAATAAAAAAGTACAAGAAAAAAAGAAGAAGAAAAAGTGCCTCGGTGAAAACCTGGTAAACAGGCACCTTGGTAGCAAAAGTAAAGATAAATCAATCCATCCTATGGTGAAAACCACTTCTTGTGGCACCTTGGATAAGTACCATGATGAAAACCTGACAAACAGGCGTCATGCATAATTCCTCCTACTTGCACTCTTCACTTGGGGGCAAGTTCCTTCCATGCCATCTTCTCCCATCATATCTTACATCCAGCTAGCTCTTGAACATCCATGTTCCTTCTGCTGATCTTGACAAGGTTGAGCCTATCCATGAGCATCATGTATCCTGACATTCATGATCCCTTCCATCAGCCTATTTACTTTCTCTCATGCATGCTACACTATCATGATCTTTCTTATCCCAAGCCTATCCTTCCTATCTCTGTGCATTCCTATCATAATCCAAAACATGCACTTATACCTCCATCAACCTTTATCCTGATCATAGATATATTCTATCCTATGAAATTGACCCCTTGGTCTTGATCAAAATTGAAAAACAAGTTCTTCAAAGTCTCTTGAAATGTCCACTCTTTTGTACCACATACTTTTCATGACATTGGGTCATTACCCTAAATGCTATACAACATCGCTCCATGAGCCTACATTGCTATATTATTTTTCCCTAGCTTGGGTAATCTTGAAGACACTGTCCTTAAGGGTCGCATTCACCCCCTTCATCCATCATTGGCTATTCATCTCATACATCAGCTTTGTAATCCATATGCAATGTCCTACACCTTGCTAGACATTGGGGGCAATTCAAGAACAAGGATCTAAAAGAATTATGTGCTAAGTTCAGAATTATTCCGCACTGGTCTTCTATCTATTATCCTTAGGGTAATGGATAGGCGAAAGCTTCAAATAAGACTATTCTAAAGATCTTACACCGCACAGTACACAAATCTGGACGAGACTGACATCTCTAGATTAATCCAGCTTTATGGGCTTACCACACTAGTATACGGACATCGACAGGGGCCACGCCCTTTTCTCTAGTTTATGGTGTAGATGCAGTGCTTCCTATTGAGGTTGAGATTCCTACGTTGTGAGTCTCTCTGAAGGGCCTCATTACTGATGATGATATCATAATATCTCGGCTACAAGAGCTTGAACTACTGGATGAACATCAAAAAGTGGCGTTCAATCACCTTTGATCATATCAGAAGAGAATATGTAAGAGCTACAACAAGAAGGTCAGACCAAGAGAATTCCAATTGGGTGATCTCGTCCTGAGAGAGAACCCCAAGAATCAACAGTAGTGGGTCCAGAAAGGAAAATTTGAACCGAACTGGCTTGGTCTATCACTGCAGTGTTTGGGTCTGGCGCTTACCAACTCTCTACCACAGAGGGAGAACAACTCAAAGATCCTATCAACACTCTTCACCTGAAGAAGTTCTACAGTTGAGATGTCTTCTGAATGCTCATGTACATACTTTATTCTGAGAAAATCCTAAAAATTGCAAAATGTCCTGAAAAATGATCATCTTAGTGAAAACTTGGCAAATAGGCACTTTAATGTATCTATTATCCTGGTGAAAACCTGGTAAATAGGTGCCTTGATAATACCAAAAAAATAGAAAAAATAGAAAAATACAAAAAAATCAAAAAAATGAAAATACAAAAAAAATGAGAAAAAGAGAAAAATGTGTCGTTGATGAAAACCTGGAAACAAGCGTCATGGTAGCAAAAATAGAATTTCTGCCAAGATGGTGAAAACTTGGTAAACATGTGCCTCTTTTTCCACAAAGCCCTATCTATCGTGGCATCTCTTGGCTTTCTTGCAGTGTGCTTTCCTGCTTTAGTTTACTATCTTGCTTTAGTTTGCTCGCTCATGCATTCACTTTTAGTCATCTTCAAGATTTTTCTCAACTTCACATGGATTGAAACTGGTCACACTTGGGGGCATCTTCCTGATCTAGGGGGCATTGTCCTATATTTTGGAGTCTCTCTCCTCTTCGCATCAGTCACTAGTGGTTCGCACTGAGTCTGCCTACTGATTCCTAGATCTCACATCGATCTTTATGCTTGAGAATATTTCTTGCGTCAGTCACCAGTGGTTCTCACTATGTCTACCTACTATCGCTATACTATTGAGATTTCTCACATCGACTCACTATCTGCTTGTTTGAATCAATCTGTTTGTTACTTGGGGGCATGACTCCCCACTTTGATCACCTCTTTGGTTTACACTCAAGTCAGTAATCTTGTCAGTCCTGAAGGACAACTATCTACTGGCACAAATTGGTGTTTCTCAACACCTCAATCCAACAGTGTTTTTCAACACTATCTTTGGACACATCTGTGTTTTTCAACACACATTGGACATCACAACGTAAAAATCTCTCGATAGCAATCAAACACAATGCACTCACAAGCACAATGGTGTTTTTCAACACCCTAAACATATACACATTCATAAACTTTGAAACGTGCTGAGTTATGATTGAATCCATCTTTGTATGCTGTCTTTTCTCATGAATTTCATTGATATTTACTTTGTCTACTGTTTGTGGGTATAGTTTCGATGATCCGACAACGTTAAATAAACATGGTGTATGTGATAAGAGCTTCTGCATTAAGGTGGAAAAGCCTCACATCCCTAAATCTTGTTTATTTGTATGCCAAGGGGAGGTTGGAACTATCTCCTTGACTGTTATTTCTCTATTTGTTTACTTGTGTACTCTTACTATATCAAATTGGAAACAATGTTCAGGTCATCTTGGATTTTGTGCCCTGGTGCTTATGTTCATTTCCTACATTTTATCTGATGAAAGTCATATATATATTCTTATGGTCATTGTGGCACCAGTAAGGATTGTATTGAATCTAATGTTCCAAAATACTCAATGATGATAATTATGCAATGAGTCCAATAACCAAGTCCTAGGGTTGCATTTAGCTTAGGCTTGCATTTGTATTTTAAGCTTGCATAGCAACAGTTTTGGTGCTCTCTTCATTGTCTTCTCCTTCTTTGAAGGTTCTCATCTTTTGTACTGGATTCCTCTTGACTGCACAAATCAACTATTATGAATCCATTTTCATGATCGAAATCGAAATCTGACACTCCTAAGCAACTCAAAATCATGTTTTAAAATTTTGGGACTGACAGGCTCCAACGCTTGTGCAGTCAAGATTCTGACATCGCTTTCTTGTCAGAATCATCTCTCGTCATCATTTTCTTAGCTTCTGCAATCTTTTCATCAAAGTAAACTCTAGTCAACTCTAGTCAATGTTGGTCAAACTTGGTCAACTATAGTCAAACCTAATCAACAGGAACTCCTGATCGCTCTAAATCAATTATGCCTTCTCTTGATCTATCCCGGATTTCTTTGGATCTTTGATCTTATTTCTATCTGTGATTTCTCACTCTCAATCATCTTTCTGTCATGTCATCTTTCGATTTCGCTCCCGAGGGGGCAGGATGATTGCATCATTGAATCTTTTTGCATCATTCTCAAATCAGTATGCTCTGAATCAAAAGTCCCCATCGCTAGGGGCATCTCATCACTTGGGGCATATTCAGTTTTTCATACCTTATGGTCAAAATTGGATATTCCATGATCTTGAATCTCTAGGGGAATCTTTATGCCTCACATTTTATCATCTTATCATGTATCTTTCTAGGTATCTAAGCAATCTAACTTTAATCCTCAAGGATCAATCTTCATTCTGGAGATGATTCTTGAAATCTCATTAGGTATTGGGGCAATCTAACCCTAATTCTTGAAAGTTATGCTTCGTTCTGAAGATGGCTCTCAAAAACTCTTTAGACCATTATCTAGGCAACCTAACCTAGATCTCGGAGGGCTAACCTTCATATTGGGGCAATCTAACCCCGATTCTGGAGATAGTCCTAAATCTTCATCAGCTATCAGTGGACATTGGGGCAATCTAACCCCGATTTTGATCTTCTCTCAAGTGGTATTTGGACCGTTGTCTTCGCAATCTAACTTAGACTTTGGAGAATCATGCTTCATTCTGAAGATGGTTTTGCTTCTCGATCTGATCGGTGTAGTGGCAACCTAATCTAGACTCCCGAAATATTCATCTGTCACATCAGACTATTCTTTGAATCAATGCACTACTCGCACATCAATTCAAAGAGGGGCAAAATGTAACACCCCAAAATTGGCACCTTACAATTCTAATCAATTTTGGTGCATTTTCTCATCATCGAAGTCCTATTGTACTAGGCAAATTCTCTTCCTAATTGTCTTTAATTGACTTAGTCTCAAATGCAGAAAACCTTAATTTGCATAAATCTTACACCATATTTAATTCCTAAATCTTCAAAGATTTATTAGCTAAAAATCCCTATGATGAATTAATTTAATTCTAAAGTCCTAAGTGCTTTTAAATTAAATTAATTCCACCCCCTTTAGCTAATACACATCAAAAGGAATTGAATAATTATTTAATTATTTGAATGGATTATCCTCAAAATAATTCCATAATTCCATGTGAAAAGTCACTCATGTGGCAATAATTCCTTCATTTAATTAAATAAATATTTCAATTTTGTCTCACCTTCCTCCATGGAGATGAAGAGTCAACCGTTTATTTCCAAGAAATTCTTCATCCTCTTTCCAGGTTCTTCTATATTATGAACTTCCTTTTCTTCATTTGAGGGGAGCAATTTGAGAGTATCCAAACTATAGCCAATTCTAGTCTTAATTCTTTCATGCTTTCAAGCTTTTGTTGCATAATTTAGCTTAATTTCATTTAGATTAATAGCATGTTGCATCTTAATGTAGTTTTCTTATGTATATAATATCTTGATTCTATCATCTTTCTCAAGCTTCTTAGATTAAATATGCATTTTCATTCTTAGATTGTAATTGCATCTCACATAGAATAAATAGTATTTCAGTTTTTTTATAATGCTTTGAAATCCTCCATTTTAGCAATGGTCATGGTTGTTGGCTCTCATTCTGAGAGTAATTGAAAAACCCCAACTAAATAGGAGGCAATAGGTCGATTCAATCAAGTTTGTGAAATGGAAAATTCATGTTCATCTTTGCAAATTTGATGATTGAGCAAGGACTATGTTGGGTTTGTACCTGATTTAAGAGGTCACATTCAAGCACACACAGACAGTAATATGGAGACAGTAATATAATAGTGAACTATGTCCATATATTACTGTCGAGTCACTATTCTTGTTCTAACATAAGGAACAATACCTTTACACCTTGTAGGAACTTGTGTCAGGTTCATAGGAACATGTTTGCAATTTTAGTGCTATAGGCATCCCAACTAAATGCTAAAGGTATTGTTCCTTATGTTAGAACAAGAATCAAAGTGTGAAGACACATTCAACACAGAACTAAGGATTTTGGAGTAAGTTTCAATGTGAATTAACTTGATCTTATGTTGTACAAAAAATACTAAAATAATTATGTTGTACAAAAAATATGCTATAATTTAGTTGATCTTGCAACATATTTCAGCTATGGAATTTACAAGTTGAACCTAAGCTTCAGTCAAACATGAATGCGTTACAATTTTCTTATATTTACAAGAAGAGAAATAAAACCCACCAAAAATTACAAATTGTAGAAATTTCATTCACAATACCTGCAATTGCACCATGAAGATTGTATAAAGCTTCACAAATTGTGTATCATAGAAGTCCCCAAAATTGAGTGTTGTAACCTGAATAGAGAACTACCAATTAGACATGGAAGGAGAACAAATAAAAAAAGAACCTCACTGCTATAGTAAAGTTTCTCATGATACAATCAACAAACAAGTAAAGAGAATATACTATATAAATGCAAAGAAACATACCTCAGTTAAGCATTGCAAAGCCAAATTTCTGTAGGCGGGCACACAAAAAATATTTAGCAAAGTATCAAGTTGTAAAAATCAAAGACAAATGAATGGTTAGAAACCTTACAAACTAGTAGGACTCTTGACACACATCAAGAAAACCATCATATTTTTGGCAATTTACAGCATTCAACTTTATTTTTTAAAGAAATGTGCGATAATAAAAATTCAAAGATATTTAGATTAAAATAACATGAAATATTTTATCACAATAGGCCAAATATTTCTTTATAACTGTAATTTCCATTAAACATGATTTCAAGTTTTTCCATCAATAGTTCAAGAGCAGAAAAGCCTAAGGGAAAAGAGAAAAGACAACTATGATATCTATTAAAACTCCATCAAATCCTAAGAGCAACATTAGACATGGATAAAAACTATGAAATATTATTGAAAGTTGATAAATGTTGAAGCATAGTAAGGATATGAAAAACTCTGTGTGAGAATGCAAGAAACATTGATAGCATTGTAGAATAACACTTCAAGGTCACTACATTTATCAAACTTCTTACGAGGGCAGTCATCAAATAGTTGTCTAAGTCTAAGATCAAATATTAGCTGTCTATGAAGTAGCTGAGATCAAAATTTACTAGCCAAGGATTTCCATTAAAAAAAATCAAAATCACAAAAACCCTAAAACATCAAGAATTCAACCGAAATAGTTTTTTGCATGGTCCATACAGGGTTGAAAAACCACTCAAAGTCCTATTTATGCACCTTGCCTACTTTATTACTAAAGTTCCTATTTTTTTTGTCTTAAAAAATATGCTAAATGAATGCAAGCAACTCTCACCAAATCTGGATAATAACCAAATCGATTGGAGAAAGCATGGTCAACCAATTGATGTAGGAAATTCTCACCAATCACTTAAACATACTAAAGAACCCTTGGGTGTTCCTCTTGAGGTAAAAATGCATGTTGTTCCACTTGTCACAAAATGCATGTTGTTCCATTTCTACAAATATAGGAGCCCACTTGATAAAGGAGAAAAAAGACATAGTTCACCACCATCTTTAGTAAATAAATATGAATATAAAAAATGTATTTTTAAATGGAATTGATTAATGTATCTCATATCGGGTGTTTGTTGTACTTTGCAAAGATAAGAACATGTAAAAAACTTAGGTTTTTCTTGGTATTTTTATAAACAACCTCTTTTCCCCCACCATTACCTTGCAAGAGGAACTACCACATCCCAAAAATATTTATGATATTAATTTTAGGATGAATCTATAGTTGACTACTAAAAAGTAAAGGAACCATGTTAAGCCATTTTTTTCATGCATTTTATCATTAGGTATTGGAATTTCAGTTCATCAAAATCATATGGCAAGTATAATCTTCTAATTACTACTACATATTGAAGAATTTGAATGGCTTGAACCCTTATGGACCATGGATGCAAGCACTTAAACCCTTGCATATTTAACATCCCAAGAGAACTTAGTCATGCTCCATCTTGTTACACCCATGGAATTTGCATTATCAGTCAAGTAATTGAAGTAGTTTTGATCCCTAGTTGCTCTATGAAGCCATGCAGCTGCCCACAATAATTCAACCTACAAAAAATATTTAGTGTGTGCAAAGAAAATTTGTCATTCTTTAAGCACAACATTCACAAGAATTTGAATTTATATAACAATGGTAGCATAGATGAGAACTTATATTGTATCCACTGATTGATCTATAAAGCTTTCGAACATTAGTAATGCTACTTCCATACTTTCCCCTATATTTGTCAACAAATTCAAAGAGTTGTAAGATAGTCACAAAAATTGAAGAAAACATTAGATTGCAGAATGAAATACAAAATTTTTAATATAATCAAGGAGAATAATATTCATTTGTTTTAATCCAAACAAACCTATTTGGCATGATTGAGAAGCTCATTAGAGTAAACAGGATTGGAGTCCTTGAAAATTATAGAGGCAGTAGCCATAGCAACAACATTTTCTATCGCAAGATCTGATCAAGAATTGTTGGTATCAATCTTGTATGCTTTTCTAGAGGTTTTCATATCTTCTAGCCTCTGCCAATAGTTATGGTCTATAATGCAATCACCCCTGAGACCAGAGTAAAACCACATTGTTCTCAGATTGCTCAAATTTAAGCTTTTTCTTCCTCCACTTGATCCATATCTCACAAAAATAAAAAGAAAAAGAATACTCACCTTTCCATATAGTACATTTGGCTTAGGATGAGCTTTTAAGAGATAATCGGTGCCCCATTGGATGACCTTCCTGGAATACCCCAGCTCTCCATTTTTATCCAATTATTTTCCATTATCTATCATAATCTATTAGATCATGGTGATATTGTGTGCCATTGGAAGTCCAAATTTCACATTGTCACATGCATCATAGTATCCTCCTACCAAATCAACCTGATCACATTGCATGAATTTAAATTAACAACCTATATTATTCATAATGCATTTAAATGAACAAACTGTATAAGTCATATTGATTTTCCAACACTTTTAGTTCCTTTCATTTCCTTGTTGATGGTGTGTTATCCCATTTATCTTTGAAGCAAAGAAAGTCATCAAATTGCTGACTGTTCATGACAGAGTCTATATGCAAACAATAAATTGTTTTGAAGTTTCAATGATTGCATAGGCTCTCCCACTTTATGTGGTTATTGTGGCTTGTGGGAGAAGCTTGTCCCTGTATATTATGTGCAATTAAGTGTTTGTATGCATGGATATGCAGGGGATTGAAGATAGAGATCTTTGATTGACAGAGAATGCTGATTGAAGAGTACATGGTGGTTGGACCAGTCAAGGTTTGAGAGTTCCATCTGAAGGAGTGCAAATTTTTATGACTTTAAATGTCATGATATGTTCAAGTGTGGTGTATGATCCATTGATAGGATCTAGAAGTGCTTGGAGAGGTTTGGCTGACAAAGCCCTACGCTTGTGTACCTAGGAATGAGGGTTTGATGGTTGGGTGAGTAAAAATTGGTGGCACTTCTTTAAATATTGAAAATCCTTTGATTTGGATGATGTTTCAACTCTTTTTTAAGGTTGGGAGGCTTGGGGACAAAAGGAGTTGGTATTTTCTTTGTAATAGGATGGCTAATGAGTGTTAATTGCAAGGTGACATGGTACTGGTTTGGATATTTGGTCTAAAGGAACAATATATGATTATGAGATATGTTGAAGAATAGGGAAAAGGGTATCTAGATATGCCTTTAGGTTTGTGATTCTTTTGGGAAATATTTGAGTAACCCTTGGAAAACCCATTGATTAGGGCTACTAGGGATTAAGGCCTAATGAGCACTTGGGTAAGGGATTGTTGAAGAGTTAAGTTGTTTGGTTGAATCTAGTGGATGGATTGAGGGTCATTGAGCTGATTACAAATGTTGTGGAGCCTATTAGTGGCATAGGATATTTATTTACACTCTGATTGGGTTAAGGTGTTGATTGGATCAAGGAGGATGATCCTAGTGAAGAAGCTTGTTGGGTGTTATGACAACACTAATGAAGTCCCTCTTGAACTTACTGATTTCAAGTCCACCTAGGCCTCTGCATCATATTGTAATGCTAATGATGGAAACATGGCCTATGAGGGATAAATAGTGAATTCATGAAGTCATGAGGGTTACTAGGCTTGATTGTCGTAACAGAGGGTTTGTTACTGTTTTGGTGCCAGTGATTGTTATGATTAGTTTGGTATCTAAGAGAGAGTGATTGATATTTATTGGATAACCTATTAGGTACATTTGGGACCCTAGATAAGAAACAACCTAATTGAGCTTCACTTTGGTTCGAGAATATTTTTATATTCTCTACTAAACAAGGCCAACCACGTGAAGGTGGAAGCTCATTTGGCCCCACCCCCCCTAACATCACTCTAAATTCCCCATTAACATCTAACAATTCATTCATTATTTCATTCCTTAATAAAATGTAACATTTAGTCATTATCACATAACATTCATTAACACATAAGATTAATCAATATTCATAAACATTCATCAATATTTATTAACACATTATATACATTCATTACCACATAATATATTCATTGACACATTAAATTTAGTCCTTATCAAATAAGGTAGATTAAATTCATTTCTTTTTTCTCTTGTTTTTTTGGTCTATGTATTTTCTTAGAACATCATCGGTGTCATCATCATTTCCCCCCGCATCAGTTTTTCTGCCCTCTACTCATACTCTCGATGTATGCCTAGTCCTATGTTGATGCAAAGGGGGGTCCTCTACAATAACAAATAAAAGGGGGTTAAATTAAAAAAAATTTATTATAATTTTTACAAGTATTTCATTAATTTAAACAACATAACCGTGGTTCCCTTTACTTGATTTGGCCACATCATTTTGTGTGGCCTCAACCTCTACGTTCTCATGGACATCGACCTCAGCTAGATCCTCTAGAGTTGCAATACAAAATGTTACGTTAATCCAAACACCAATTTCAATAAAATTTGTATTACTACACCAATTCAAATTCAATATATTTTCTTGTATTAATAATTACATTAAAAAAATTCAATAGCAAATGTATACCTCTACCAATGGTATGTGCCATATTAAAATCTTCATCACCCATGTATTGTGTTACAGGATTGGCAGGCTGCATTCCAATGTCATGCGCATTGTTGGAACTTAACATAAAAGAGACTAATTGGTAAAGTATTCAATTTGAAATAATTTTCATTTAGCTTATTTACCTATTCAGTGGATCCATCACTAGAATCTTTCACACTCAATTCTCGTATATGTTCAACGACAAATCTATAGCCTTACTGGTAGCCAATTTTCTTATCTTCTTCTGTAAGTTCTCTTTTGAATTGAGAGCCCTGCATTTTTTCTCAGTTTTGTGAGTTTTTCTTATATTGTTTCATCAAAATAAAATTGTTTGCAATTTATAAATATTTTGACACGATTTTTAATTTACTAATACTTACAACTTGTGCAACAAGTTTTGAATAACCACTAGAGCCGAGCTTGTGTTGGTTGTGCTTTTCTAGTCTTTTCGTGGCCTTTGATGTGTCATTTAGCCTATGAAAAGTTTTAAATATGTTAGATCATATAAGTATAAAGAGTAATGGGTACATAATTCATTACATTCTTAAGAATATCACGTACCTTCTTGTGACGTCTGGTGGTGTATTTCCTGCTTTTCTACCATTTTTCTCCTCTGCATCCAAAATCAAACCCTCCCACTCTTTCCCAAAAATGCTGGGGGACGCTTGTAGTTAGAATATTTCACTAATGTTGTCCTGTACTCGTCCCTTAGATACTTAAAATATAAGCCAGTTCTCTTGAAGAGCCTATTTTTGTCAAATACTTTGTTCTCCAAAACACTTGGTCATATTCTGTATGAAAAATTTCTTTAAGTTTATATCTTGCTTATTCCACCTTGTAAGTAAAAAAAACCTGTTAGATTCATAAACGAAGTGAAGCTACCTTCAACAATGTCCACAAAATGGATCAAAGGAAAAATATCTTAGCAATGATATGAAATAAAAATAGTGAATTGGGGTTTGTTTGGATATGATGTTCCACCAATCATGTATGGTGGCCCTGAATATCTTCAAACTCAAGTCATTAAGTTTTCTCCAAAAAAAATTATTACCTGCAAAAAAATTAGGGGATCATTAATATTTGAAAAAGAGTGATCAATAAGTAAATTACTATTACACCATGTATCATAATAACTTTAAAGTACATGGAACCTCAAAAAATTTCAAGGGAAGCATATCTTCTTTCAACACATGCAATATGCAGTCTATCTTTCTTGAACTACAAGTACGGGAATAATTAGGAATTAACATTGCATTTTCATCTACTACATCTCCTACTGCTTAAAATCAATCCATTATGAAAGGCCCCCAAGAAAGAATTCTTCAAGGGAAATAAACACATAACAAAAGAGAGAGCAAAAGGCAGATCTATGTACCAATAGGTGGTGTAGTAGCAGATGTGTGCATGTTACATGTTGCTGACATTCGGGTCAGTGATACATTTGAGGATGTCCTCCTCTGAGGTGGCATATCCACTAGAGGCTCATTGATAGTACCTTAAGAATAAGATTGTTAGACCATAAAAAAGCATGGACTAGCATGGACAAGATTGTTAGAGCATAAAAAATGATTGTTACAGTATATTGTCATTGATTAGATCATTCCTATGTATTCAATGGAAAAAAAAAAGTGGGGGATAAAACATGTGATCTACCTGAAGCACGTACAATATTGCAGTCATCAAGGCCTTGACCAATTTCCAGTTCGTACAAAAAAGCCTATAAAACCAACATGTCCGTATTTTACTTAATGACATAAAAGAGCATAAAATAAAAACCATTATTGATCTTTTCTTATAATTAAAAATTTCATTAATACTTACTCTCAAGTTTTGTGCATGGTGCATCAATCTAACCACCCTCGCTTTTACCTGAGGAGGTTAAGGGAAAATGTCAGACAAATGACTATTTTCATTTCCAATTCATTTCAGAGTCTTTTTTATGGAGCCGATAGGGTCATCAGATTGTGTGAAATCAACATCCATGAGGTCGTTGTCACCAAAGTTGTCACCCTCATCGACTGTAGGTTCCTTTCTAGGTCTCCTTCCTTGCATTTGTGACAATGATATTATTAGAAATATCAAAATTAATCCAAAACAGTCAAGAAAAGAACATAATAAAAAAACATTTTTCTTCTGTCTAATTTATACAATTACAATGAGGTTTACCTGATCATCAATAGAAGATTGGGAATGGTCATCATTGTCTCCTCCATGTGGATGTTCCATGGTGCCCTATGAATAAGATCAAATATAAAAAACTTAATAATAAAATGATGTGTTGGAGTCATTGATTGGAGGTTGGTTTAAATGGTTCATAAAATGTACCACCCCATGGTAGTAGATTTGTTTGTATCTATGAAATTTAAATTGTAATAGATAAGCAACTCTTCCCCTACACATATTAATTTTATCACACATACAAATACATGATTTCCCTCACGTGCCTCAAATATGCAATTGGGTTTCTTACTAGTTGACTGAGCTCACGTACTATTTATAAAACCTACAATATTCCTTGTTGCTTTTGGCCTTCCGTCAACGTATGTAGCCATTCTTTTACTTTGATTATTGTCTTTTTGTTGTATATAATTTGTCGAGAGTGCATACATACTCATAATTTTTTTTATATCAAACAATATGCATCCAAATTTTGTAATCATAACAAGGACCAACATACTCCATCAATTTGACAACTTTGGTGTAAGAGACCTTTATGCCGTCCATGGAGAAAAGGGCCCAAACCATGTAATGATGATGGTGCTATGCGATATATCCTGTCGTTAACACAAAAATCAACATTTTTTTGAGGAAGTTCCTTGGGTATCCATTGTTTATGTAGATGTTGGTACCTCAAGGGGACCTCGATATCTCCTTTGGTCTCATCATCATAAGAACATGACCCTCCCTGAGCAAGGAAAAATTTCATGCATTTATTAAATTTCCTTCTAGTCTTTTGACCTCTAGTTGATATCCCTATTTTAGACCAACTACATATCTCACTTTCATCTTCTATTCCTATAATTCCCTCACTTCTCGATGACACATCTGACAAATACATATTTTTTTTCTACTTGCACTCCATCAAATGAGAGAGATAGCTGGTAATGAGAGAGATATTTTGCAAATGGGGGATTAATGTTACAAATGGGAGAGATATCTTACAAGACATTAATCTTACTATTGATATTTGTATTAAATAAAATATCTCTATAGGGTGTATTCAATTATACCCATCAATGATTGAGACTGTGTGGGATGCTCCTGCAGAAAGGGGTTTCGGTGCCTACATATGTAATTCAATTATCTTATGTTAGCTAAAAATATCATGATACATAAACTAAAAAATACATAGTAGACAACATGAACATTATGCAATCATCATAATCACATCCATCATAAGCATCACTTATGAATTAAAAATATTAAAAGGTACGTCACTTATACATAATGAATAAACTATGTAACCTTATAAGTCAAATACATTTGTACCAAGAAATCAATATTAAATAGATAAAGAAATGATCACATAACTCTAAATTTCATCATCATCATCATCATCACCATCATCTTCTTGTTCTTCTTCATGGAAATTTGCATCAAGAAATTCATTGAGTAATTGTTGACCATGATCATCATCTACGTCATCTTCTACTTCTTTGGCATCTTCTTCTTCCATCACATTATACTTTATTGACCTTCCTCTCAGATCATGTCTAAGAACAAATGACCAAGCAGGTTTATGTGGAACCTCTACATAAAATAACTAATGACATTGGCTTGGAAGAACATAGGGCTCATCCCTAACTGACTCAAATGACCTTGTATTAACCATTGTAATCCATTATCATGTTCAATAAATGTTCTATCAGGATAATTTTAATTAAGTCGTAGCCTATACTATTTGATGATGAAGAGAACTAATTTGAAGGATTTAAAGTGACACTCAAGTATATCTTCCAAAATTCCATAGTATCAATTTTGAGACTCTTGAGGATATAAGTTGTTTCTAGATGAAATATTAGTCACTTGAAAGAGTGCAGTTATCCTAGACTCACATGTTTTTTCATGTCATCCAACTTTTTGATGCGAAAATGATGACCATTGCAAAACATAGCCTTGTGGTTTTTGACCAACAATAATATGTCAAACATGTTAAAATTATTGCAACGTGAGTTGATAAACATACAGGTGATTAATAAATTTATACACACCTAGAAATCTACTAAACCATATGCTAAATCTATATCCCTTTGTGTAACATTGGAATATCCATTACGATGAGCTTCTTTAACCAATGAAGACACACCTTCCCATGTTAATATGTGACCAGAATGTTGGCATCATTCAATCCATACCATCATCCAATCAAGATTGTTTTTAATATACAAATGTAGCGTATCCCACTCTCGACCAACTGTACAAAAAAATAGATGACTTACAACTGATTTATTTTAAATATTAAGAATTAGTTAACTAAAGTTACATCTTATATTTTATTACCTCTCAGTTTCTTCAATATACCTTTCCCCATCAAGTACTCCCCTTTGAATTTTTTAACGAGGTTTAATAATCCCTAAAGGATAAGAAGTTGTCATTAGTATATAAGTAGACAATTTTGGTCGGTCGGTCATGATCACCGAGCGACAACACTCATCGAGCGCAGTGGTCATTGAGATGTTTTGAACACCAAGTGATAACACAATCACTGAGAAGTATATCAACCAAGTGACATGACTAAGCACAAGTCTATGAAGCCATCACCAAGCACCAGTCTACATCGAGAGACAACATTTCACCGAAAAAGTGGATCTCACCTACACGTCAGCTAAAGCACTTTAATCTTTAAAACAACTTTTTGCTTTGTTGGATAACCATTTTTTGTGGATCAAGAAAATAGATAATTATGGATGTAATTAGTTAACTAATTGTATTCATGCAAACTAGGAGATCAAGGTCAAGTTTTAAACCTTCAATCTTAGAGTTTTTAAAGAAAAGCGTGAAACCTAATTAGGTCAAATCTTTTGTATATAGATGTAATAATCAATCAAGAATGATATGATTGGAGCCACCAAGGATATCTATGGATGAGATAGAGAGTTTCATGCACAAGGACAGATAAAGGAGAATTCAATTTTTATAAAGAACTACATACAAGGCTACCAAGAAAAACAGAGGTATTATCCATCACAATAAGGTGATATACATTTTGTGTACTTAATGGATCTATAATCAACAATTTAAGATTGCAGAAATTAGGTCATATATTTTGTTAGTCTCTAACATGTTGCTAAAATCTCTTTACCGAGTAGACTTAACAAGTCTAACGTGTTACTCCTAATAGGGTAAGATCATCATAAGTGATCCTAACTTGTATCCCTAACATGCACCTTCCATTCAATAGATAGTGAAGCTTTGTGGGTTTCATCCCCACCGCAGTTTTTACCTTCTAACAAGGGTTTCTATGTGATCAAATACTTGTGTCATGTGTAAATGAGTTTCATGAATGTTTCAATGTTTGTTTACATACATTTAAATTTATGCTATGATATTGCATGTATGAAGTAGAAAAGCTATAGTTCTCGGTTATGCAAGTAATGAGTACTAAGGTTTAATTTGTAAAAGTTTTTAAGGGTACTGATTCACCCCTACCCTCTTAGTACACATCCTTCCATTATTCCAATAATTGGTATCAAAGATAGTTCTCTTATTTGGAAAATTTTAATTACTTGAGAGAAAAGATCTTACAATGGAAAGGTATAAGCTTGATAAAAATATTGGGAATCAGAAGTTTCAAATACATATTTTCTTTGAGCAATATAAAGAGGCAAGAAACAAACTGAAAGAGTTATTGACTAAAAGAAAAGTCATGGCATCTCGCTACAATGAAACTAACTATCATGAAGAAGAGATACCTGACCTATTTGATTCATCTGGATCTAGATTTGGTAGTATATCTGATACATATGAAGGAACCATTGCAAATCTAAATGAAATCAATCAACATCTGACTGAACAAGTGAAAGTACTGCAGATCGGTCAAGAGACACAAATGGTAAGAATGATTAATGTTATGAATAATGCAAGACAAGATAAACAAGAAATAACTTTGGCTATTGATGATATGAGAAATATTACTGAAAAGTTGCAAGAGAAAGAATCCTAGATACAGAGACTTACTAGACATCACCTTGAGATCACTAGTAAAATAATTCTTATGAGTCATGAGGCCAACCGAGTGAACATAGAACTTGCTAGAAAATTGGAAGTTATTGGTGAACTAAAAGAAGAAAATGAGAAACTGAAGCATGAAGTGAAGATTCAACAACAACATAATGATATGATCAAGAAAGTTGAAGATAGTACAAAAAAAATGAATGAATTTCTGAATGGACAAAGAAGACTCAACAAAAATACTGGTTTAGGGTATACTGAGCATGGAGAATCATCAAACTGAGCTGATCAAAGGAATGTCTACACAAATCCAAGACCAAAGAAGCATTCATGTAATCACTATGGAAAACCAAGCCACACGTCAAATGTTTGCAAGAGAAAAGCAAAAGGTATTCCTAAAAGTACTTCTACATTCATAGGTAATTGTTATAACTATAACAAGCATGGACACAAAGCACATGAATGCCAATCTAGGATGAACAAAACAAATAAGAAATCTTACATGGGAAAACATTTTCCTACTTACAACATGCATGGCCACACAGTTCATGAATGCAAGAAAAAGATAAAGCAAGTTTGGAAACCTAAAGAACAAGAAAATGCATATCAACCAAGAAGAGATGGTAATACATATGTTTAGGATTACAATGCTTGGGTAAATTGCACAACATGTGGTATATATGGACATATAGCTACTAACTATATGAGGAAACAAATAAGAAGATCCAGAAACTGGACTAACCCTAGAATGACATGCTTACACTGTCATAAGGTCAGTCACTTAAGTAAGGACTGCAAAGACCAAGTGACAGAGTCAAGCACTTTTGCAAATGGAAATACTATTGAAGACATCATGAGAATGAGAAATCAAATGTGGAGGAGAGATTCAAACAATGATAATGCTAGACCAAGCACTACAGTCGGTGACACCTCATCCAATGGATCAGGTGATTCCACCACCCCACCTAAGCAATACAAGTAAGTATGGAACTGCACTCTATGAAAATGTATTTTACATCAATTCCTGTATTCATTGAGAATATGCCAAATTAGCATGAATGAAGATGCACTATGGTATTGCATGTTATGTTTTGTGAATCTAGGCTGGTCGGTCAATATGAACCAAGCATAAACTACACGTCAGTAAACATGTGAAAGACAACCGATTTGACACTATGTACCAAGCATTGTATACTCACTGAGCTGAAGAATTTGGTGTGTTGACTGAGCATCTCTGTTTCGTCGACTGAGTGGTAGGTGAAGCATTTAATGCATCACTTAGGGTATTTTTCTGTAAAAAGAGAAACATGAACTCATTTATTCACCCAGAGTTAAAAAGCAAATTGCAGAGTGAAGAAGAGCGATTTAGAGTGACTACATTGTAGACAAATTCACAACACTTTCAAAGCTACTCCAACAAATTTCAAGCATTCACAACAAACATCCAGTGAGTATCTAGACTCACCAAGTTTACAGGTTATTTGTGAAGAAGCCCTAAATTAACTAACAATGGCAACCACTTCACGAACTTTGAAGATAAAGATGGAAAAGGACAATAAGGTCATTTTAATAAAGAACTCAACCTGTGAGGAACCTAACTACATGTTTTTCCCTGAGGTTGCTGCTCAACCTGATGACAAAGGAACATTTTTTAGTATCCCACCTAGGGTTTTACTGGTTGAAGAGATCTGTGCATACATCCACTGCAAAGTTGTAGAGATTCAAGACTTTGATCTTGAGGAAGCTTATTAGAAGCTATGCAAGGATGGTGACCTAAGGGATGAGTACAAGCACATTGAAGTGAAAGGGTTAACGAATGCCCTATTGTTCCCAAAAGATTTCAAAATGGAATGGATTCACATTATGCTGAACCAAGTGCATGATAGAAATATGTGGTTAGATGAACCCAATCCAATCACAAAGGATGTGATTCACGCAGTGACTGGATACCTGATAACTGAAAAATAAAAATCCCTAAGACACCCTGGTTGCCCTGAGATTGAAAAGTTAATTGGAGCCGAGTGGGATGACAGAGGTCTAAAAATCAATTCAATCACCGACCCTAAAATGAAATTTGGTGTGTATGTAATTAGATATAAAATATTTCAAGAAAATAGATTGAACAACGTTGCTTATGGAGCATTCGACACTATATACAAAATATTGAATAAGGGACTGCAACTTGATCGAGCCAAGCTACTATTGAAACAACTTGAAGAGAACACGAGAACAATTAGATCATCCCGATCTAATACATGTAAGTTCGGTTCCCTTCTGATGTGCACATTATTTTACTTATAGAATTTATTTCCTTCCATTGATAATGTCACTTGGGACACCAACCGACCTATCACAACACAGATTAGTGATTACATTAAATCACTAGGAGATAATTTTACACCTCTATTGAATGCTTAGTTTACATCATTCAAGAATAGGATGCAGAAGAGGATGAGAATCCCTGCCCAGTTAGTTGAACAATACAAGGATGAGATATGTTTTGTGGTTGACACTGACACAACACTCATCAAACCCGCCAACCCAAGAACAACATGGTTACCACCATTAGACTATGAAATTGACATAGATCTAACTACAAGAGATATTGAAGCCCTACTGAATGAACTAGTTGACAAATATTTAAGAAGATTTGGAACATATGAGGAAGCCAAGTCAAGAATTAAGATTGGTTTAGTAGTCAATAAAATAGGAAGGAAGAAAACATGAATGGTGAATTCACTTCAGAAGAAATTTTTGGTAACTGATGAAGAGTTGGAACAATCAGTAGACATCACTGAGGAACAGACACCCATCGGTGAAAGTAAAGATTTAAGTGATTTTGAGTCTATAGAATCAGATGCAGAGCCACCATAGACCAAGAAAAAAAAAGTTACTAAAATAATAGCTGCATCTAGAATAAGGAGCAAAATAACAAAGGTAGACTCACCACTATTAAAGAAAGGCACTGTAAGAACATATCAGAAAAGAAAATCCTCAACCGAGCAACCAACACCAAGACAACGAAATAAATATGTAAGAGGAAGAGAAGACAAGGATGATACTGGAAGAAGATGAAAGAGAACAAAGAATCCAAGCAGAAAAAGGCCAAAATACCATAGATAATTGATGAAATTGAAGAGTCAATCCTTAGCACAAGAAGTATACAACATCATAAGATTAGACAATAGGGAACTCTATCTATCGAGAATAAGGACAAAATAGAAGAAGCCATCATTAAGATGATGGTTGCCTACAAATATGTACCTATACAATTTGGCAATCATATTCCACATGAGCTACATGACAAGATATCAGCTAGATGGACATATGCATTGCACATGGAGAAATAGATGAGAGAGGGATCCCTAGTTACATTCATGCTCAATTCCACAGTTGAAGAAGTTGACTCAATAATGAAGGAGCATGCCAATAAATTTTCTGCAAAATCCAGAGGATACAAAGTATTGCAGAACAAGTTAGAAGATATTGACATAGACATCAATAAGATTTGGACTCAAATCTTTAATCCACTCAAGTAGGTACTAGCTATAATCGAGACTTATCACACTGAGGAGAAGGAGGCCACACCGAGCCCCGAACACATATTCATCAAGGACACTGAGGATGTCAATCCTATTGACTTAACCACATAAGAAAGTAAAGTCATGGATGATATTACTGATATATTGAAATCATTAGGGGAAACACCAATTATAACTATACAAGATATCACTCAAGGGGATCCTGATGATGATGTCAAGGCTGATGAAGATGTCACTAAAGCCACCAAGCCAATAAATGAACAAGACACTACTGGTGTTGTACAAGAAATTGTACTAGGTAATATGCCTTGATGCAAGAAATCAATATAATAATTGAATCACAGCAGACAACACCTGAGACATAAGCAAACATACCACTGGACAAAGGTGATGAACATGGGGAGAAGACAAATACCAGTGGAGAGCATAAACTGAGTGATGCACCCACCGAGAATACTAGAGAGGAAAACAAGGTTGCATGTCAAAAAAAGTTGAAGTAGAGAAGTCTACAACTGACCAATAGGTATATAATTAGCACCTTGTTAGTAATAATTGAGGGGGGGGGGGGTGAATTAATGGCCTCAAAAATTTATCCTTCAAACTTAACCACCAATCAATAAATCTCAGATTATTATGTCCCTACAAGATGCATGCCATGAAATACTAATAATGATTAACTGTCTGTCAGTTCTCTCTGTCAATTCTTATTCTTTCTTGATTACTGATAAGCAGTATAACTATTTATCGAAACTCAATAAATAAGTAGAGTATACCGATCAATCCAGAGTTAGCTATGTAAGATGCAAGACATTAAAGAAATGAATCATACACACATAATACATGAATTTTAACATGGAAACCCTGTTAAGGGAAAAACCACTGGGACCGGTACCCCAAATTTTCACTCTTCTGAAGTGAGCCCTGTTAGGAGCCAACCCTGTTAAAGGTTACAAACACACTATTAAGTGCGA
>MU223421.1:652064-660724 GCA_018584345.1 Thuja plicata | reverse complement strand
GGGGGGGGGGGGTGAATCGGTGGCCTAAAAAATTTATCCTTCACACTTAACCACCAATAAATAAATCTTAGATTATTATGTCCCTACAAGATGCATGCCATGAAATACTAATAATGATTAACTGTCTATCAGTTTTCTCTATCAATCCTTATTCTTTCTTGTTTATCGATAAGTAGTATAACTATTTACCAAAACTCAGTAAATAAGCAGAGTATACTGATCAATCTAGAGTTAGCTATGTAAGATGCAAGATAGTAAAGAAATGAATCATACACACATAAAACATGAATTTTAACGTGGAACCCTTTTAAGGGAAAAACCACTGGGACTGGTACCCCAAATTTTTACTCTTCTGAAGTGAGCCCTGTTAGGAGCCAACCCTATTAAAGGTTACAAACACACTATTAAGTGTGACCTTGTTAGAGGATTTTATACATAGAAGTTGTCACTTAGTATCAGGCATCTATTGCTACCATCCTTGAATCAACCTTCTTCTTAGACTGTCAATGGGTATTGGGAAAGTCCAATGCTACTTTCATGAATCAACCTTTTTGGCACTCCTTGAGATGTACCTCAATATATAGAAGACTGTTAAGTCCTGCTCGGTTAAGAGACTTGATGCTTCAATGGTTTAACTGAAACACTATGACCTGTTCATATTGCAACTTTGAATTGCAGATTTTTAGATCTATTTAAGTATATTAATTCTCTGACCAATGTATCAATTCAGTCCTTGTGCTCCATACTCTCTGCTCTGTGATGCTATTGCTCACTGTTCATCGGTGTTTGCAGAATTACTTAGCTCTTCCTTCATCTTGTTTTATCATTACTGCATGAAGTTGTTCTTCATCAATTTCTCTTTAGCATCCTCTTTTTATTCACTCCCCTTAATCCCCTTCATAATTGAATTAAGCTTGTCTCTTATATAGACATAATATTCATTGATTCTTGATTCTTGATTCTTGGCATGACAAACCATCCAACCAATTAGATTTAAAGCATAACTCCTAATTTGTCTCATAGATATCTTCTTGCCAAATGTACAAATCAGCTTTAAATCAATCACTTATCTCTGGTCAAATAAAACAAAGTAGATAACCAATTAAGTCTATTTATAGCTCTACCAGCTAGATATTTTGTCATTTTCTAAACTCTTGGTTCTGTCGATCACCACTATAGTTAGTCATCAGTGGCAACTGACTGATCCGTCGGTGAGACTCTATTTAGCTTCATGATCTCCATCTGTCGAGCATCATTGGAATTTTCCTCGTCAGGCTACTTATGAATTTGCTCATCGGGCATCACTGTGGTTTTTCTTTGTCGGGAAACACTATTCTTCTAATCGTCGGGTATCACTATGACTGTTCTTCTTTGCTTTGTCTGTAGGTGTGCACTCCATCGGTGTTGTTTGTCACTTAGTGAATACTTGAATTTTATGTATTGCTGAAAGCATAAATTTGGTTCCTTTGGTTCTCTGAAGTCTTTGGCATTATGTACATGACCGTATAGGTGATATCAAGTTAACATCAATGACAATACAATCCATTAATTGATTTAATGACCTTAGTTCGAAAATTGTGCACTCTGGAGCACTTCACTACCGAGCAAAGTGAAAAGATAGCTAAGATAGATGAAAATATAAAAGCTAGTGCACTAAGTCTATCAACTGAGCCAAATGAATTCCAACTACATTATGAAATGATTGTTGAATCTAAATGGTTAAGACTTGAAATAAAAAAGGAAGAAAGAAAAATCAGAGATGAAGTAACCGAGCTACAGGCCATGTTACTACCGAATCTCACATTGCTGTTAACACACATGACTACGGGAAAGACTCTAATTTCCACCCCAGAGATGTTAGTAACAGAAATCATATATGACATGCATGTTCAAATCACTTTGGAGAAAATGACCCTAGAACACTTGAAGGAGAAATGGGACAAGCTGATGGTAGCCATTCAACAATCTCATTCACACATATTTGACAAGCTGTAAGTTCTACATCTTTGTCATTACTTTCAAAAAAGGGGGAAATATGTACATAAATTATATCTACATACCAAGGCATGCACATAGGGGGAGTCATTGTAACAGTAAAACACTTAGTGTATATACTGTACATATCAGTTTTTGATACTAATGCCAAAGGAGGAGATTGATAATCCATAAAGGATCATAAGTTGTCATTAGTATATAAGCAGACAATTCTGGTCGGTCAGTCATGATCACCGAGAAACAACACTCACCGAGCGCAGTGATCACCTGGATGTTTTGAACACCTAGAAATAGCACAATCACCAAGAAACATCACCAAGCACCAGTCTATGAAGCCATCACCGAGAGACAACATTTCACCAAAAAAAGAGGATCTCACCTACACATCAGCTAAAGCACTTTAACCTTTAAAACAACTTTTTTCTTAGCTGGATAATAGTTTTTTGTGGATCAAGAAAAATATTAATTATGGATGTAATTAGATAAATGACTGTATTCATGCAAACTAGGAGATCAAGGTCAAGTTGTAAACCTTTTATCTTAGAGTTTTTCAAGAAAAGTGTGAAACCTAATTAGGTCAAATCTTTTGTATATAGATGTAATAATCAATCAAGAATGATATGATTGTAGCCGCCAAGGATATCTATGGATCAGATAGAGATTTTCATGCACAAGGACAGATAAAGGAGAGCTCAGTTTTTATAAAGAACTACATACAAGGCTACCGAGAAGAACATAGGTATTATCCATCACAATAAGGTGATATATATTTTGTGTACTTAATAGATCTGTAATCAACAATTTGAGATTGCAGCAATCAATTCATATATTTTTTTATTCTGTAACAATTGTAGCAAACAAAAAAATCCTTTCACAAGGTGGACTTAATAGTCTTTTTGTAAATTTATTAACCGAGTGCACACATACATTGTGTTGTTAAAATCTCTTTACCGAGTAGACTTAACAAGTCTGACATGTTACTCCTAATAGGATAAGATCATCAAAAGTGATCACCACTTGTAGCCCTAACAAGAACCTTCCATTCAATAGATAGTGAAGCTTTGTGGGTTTCATCCCCACTATAGTTTTTACCTTCTAACAAGGGTTTCTGCGTGATCAAATACTTGTGTCATGTGTAAATGAGTATCATGAATGTTTCAATGTTTGTTTACATGCATTTACATTTATGCTATGATATTGCATGTATGAAGTAGAAAAGATATAGTGGTCGATTATGCAAGTAATGAGTACTAAGGTTTAATTTGTAAAAGTTTGTAAGGGTACTGATTCACCCCTCCCCTCTCAGTACACACCCTTCCATTATTCCAACAGGGTTGGGATCCCAAATGCGATCTAGATGAATATTTGCTGCAAACTTAGGAAGATATTCAGAAATGTACACCATAGTCTGGTATACTATATATCCCTCCACCATAGAACCCTCACGATGTGCTCTTTGTCAAACCAACGCTTTCAAAGATTTCAAGTGCCTCTCAACCATCCACATTGACCTAGTGTTTACAGGTCGACACAATTCAATCTCCTCAACTTGGTGCATGAAGTAGTGCTCTTGTGCATTGAAAAAAGTTGAAGGTAAACACTTTTGCATTTCACACATTAGATGAGGAATTTTTCTCTTCCAATATTTAATATCTTCTTTATGGATTTATTTAGATGACAACCATTTACAAGAGATTCAAGACACAAAAAATATATAAATACGAGACTTTACAAAATAATGATAAATATATACAACAAATTGAACAAATATCGCTACTTACCTCATGTACTTTTCATGCTCATATATCACTTGTTTGACGCTATTGTCAAAGTGCTCTGGGAAAGATAGATGTAGCACGTACTGCAACAATTATAAACTGATTATTTCATTGTTTTCTAACATAATACGATGAAAAGTACACATAGTTGCCACATCATATTGTAAATACGGAAGAATATGAATTACCGTGGTGAAGGTATGCCAATCTTGTATTTTAATCCCTGGCTCAAATTCAATTTTCTTCGATATGAGATTGTTTATGTTCGCAACAAATCTTGTGGGAAATCAAATTTTTCGTATGACCTCTTTTATAACATTGCTTTGTTGGTCCATTAATAGCCAAGGAAGGGCACTTATATTAATTTGCTCACCAATACTATTTGAGTGAATGCAATCCTTTAGTGCATGATTGGATTCATGAATGTCACTACAAATTTTGACAATTTTTTTTTGTCACGCCTTCCATCCAGTATTTTCCATAATGTTTCTGTTATATTATTTCCAATATGCATAGTATCAAAAAAATGCATAATCTGTAGCTGCTCGTAGTAGGGAAACCTACTAAATTGTCTGGGATAGCTTTTTAGTCCCTTTGGAAGGCAGTTAGTAACACATTGACAACCTTCATGATCATCAATTACATAATCAGTAAACAAAACACAATAAAAATATACAAATTTCAAACATAAACAATTAGCTAGAACGACATTAGCTTGATGATTAATTCTATTATATTCCAACTTCCATAGGTGAGGTGTCGTTCTTTGTGGCTTTGATGTAGTCTCTTCTTTCCCATTGAAAAGATGTTTTTTCATACTCTGATACTTATGATTCCTGTGGAGGAAGTGCCTAAACTCATCAAACACCTGGTTTTCTAAACTTTTTGAATGATGAGATTTCATCTTTAGACCACAAACTAGACATGCAAATTTTCCTTTGTTTGAAGACGTACATGATAATGATATAATTAGATTATTAAATATGTTAATTCTTATAATTAGAATTATCATGCGCAACTTGAAATCACTATAACATACAACCACAAAAATGTGTTAGCCTAGGGGCATCATGTATTGTCCATACAAACATGGCATGGAATTGAAATTGTCTTTGTCCTATTGGTCTAGAGACATCATACATAGTGACACCATTTTATAACTCCAACAAATTGTCGATAAGAGGCTCAATATATACATTCATATCTTTCAATTGGTACTTACCTAGTTGAATGGACAACAACATTACATAGTTATTATGACCATTTTATTGCAAGATTTATAAGTACATTTTGATAACTACTAAATGATAAAATACCTGGGATGATCATTGCCAACATAATGTGATCCCTTTTTATTGACATCTATGGAGGAATTTTATTGTTGATAATAAAAACAGGCCACACCAAGTAAACAAATCTTATCTCTCCAAATGGATCGACACCATCCACTATCATTGAAAGCCTAAGATTACAAGGTTCTTCTTTGAAGTGTGGCCACTTTTCCTCCACGTGCATAAATGCCAACCATCCATAAGAATTTAAATAATTTCATCTCAACTTCTATTACGTGCATGGTAATCCATAAATTATGCCAAGCTAGTGCACCAGAATAATTGTTGCATACGTGGAATAATGTGGATGTAATGAAGAACCTTCTAAGACTCTTTTTTTTGTTATTTGATATCTAGTTGTGTAACATTCATGACATTCTTTTGCAAATTCATGTTCTTTATAATATATAATATGATCACTGGGACAAGCATCTATTGCTTGATAGTCCATTCCAATATCTTTCATAGCGGAACATAATTCTCGGTATGAGCGAGGTAGGATATTTGGTGATGGTTATAGAAAATTGCCTATCAATCTATTAAAAAATGTATAAGTTGTTAATATAAGCAATATTAATGGTACATGATTCACCCTTTGTTAACTATAATGACATATATGACATACCTTAACATACGTGACATTGTTATGTTGGATAAACCATTCATAACCTTCAAGTTCACCAACAACAATACAGAAGAGAGAAGAGTTTTTTGGGAGCCTTGGTAAAGGGGCTCATTTGCCTTCTCAAGTAGAGGTACATCATGAAAAACATAAAGGTCATCTTTATCATCATGATCAGTTGCAGGTGGACTAAATGTGTCATGGATAGATATATTTGTAGCATCATCTTAAATTGTGTTTTCTGGTGCATGATCATCATCTTCCATGGGATCATGGTCCATATCATGTACTTACCTGGGGAGATTGACCTATATAAAATTGAACATAAATAAATCATGATCATGATCATATCATCATCAAGTGATTTCATATGTATACCAATTGTTAAAACAATATAATTAACAACTTACCAGTGGACGATAATCATGCTCCCCTTCAATGTGACCATGGTCCCAACATTGTCTCTTAGCTTTTTTGAGTAGCAGTCTTCTCCAGTTTAAGCCCTTATAATTTTGGCAGGGACAATAACATTTTCCATCACCTTTTATTTTCAAGTTAGATGACAGTTCTCTAGCATTTATCTGATCCCTATTTTGGTCTTCACTTATATTACTTGACATGATCCTTCTTCACAGGAAGCAAAAAATAGGGTTTGGAAACTTCTGTCTATAACCTTCACAAACTAAGAAAAATGATTTAGAAAGTACACAAATATTCTTAGACCTAGTTATATATAGATATTGAAATATTAGTTATGAAATGATGTTTTACTATAGTATAGGTTCTGCAATGTTTTACAGGGTCAATGCAATGTATTTAGGAATTTCAAGCAATGAGAACTTACCATTTAAGATTAAAAAAGTACATGATATCCTCAAAATCCCAAGAGGCGAGAATGACATATCCATGTGCTTTTTAAAGTTTGAATGATTCACTGACTTCCACAGATCGCACCTGCATGATACGTAAAACTATTTATCACAAGGAATAATTCAACTATGGTTCCTAAGAAAGTGAGAAAATGCTTCACTTTGTTTCGAGAATAGTTTAATATTCTCTACTAAATAGGGTCAACTGCATGAAGGTGGAAGCTTGTCATCTGGCCCCTCCTAGAAACTATTATAACCCCTTAATTACTACCCTTGAAGACCTCTAAGATGTATTCTTTGGGATCATAAAGGGTCGTGTATTCTTAGGGATCATAAGGGGTCCTAGGACACAACATCTGAGAAACATTGTAGGCATCATGGTCACAAATTTATGCATACACAACATAATTGATTTGTATACCCAAATGATTCAATTCAACCTTATCTGCCCCGATTCTAAATACGTACATCAGGGTCCAAAACTATCTTTAAGGGGTCCAAAACTTAAAGATGGTTTTGGACCCTGCCGTGTCTATCTGGAATTGGGGGAGATAAGGTTGATTTGCATAGTTTGGGTATACAAATTAATTATGTTGTGTTTGCAATGAAGCCTACAATGTTTCTCAGATATTGTGACTAAAAGTCTTCCTAGGAATGCACACATGTTTGTGGTAGGATAAAGAATATATGATCCTATGTATCTATATTTATAAAATGATGCAAAAAGTACACAAATCTTATTAGACCTAGTTATATATAGATATTGAAAAGTTAGTTATAAAATGATGTTTTAGTATTGTTGATATTTTTATTGCATTCTGTGAAATAACATCTTGTGTAAATTGTGATCATCCTCCCTAACTAAGAGGGAGTGTTAATGTTGTAGCTTCGGTCGTATGATACACATATGCATGTGTGTGTTAATAATAGTATCCAACATAATGTATAGTATATTTGGAAAAAATTAGTGATATGTATGTATAGGTATATATGTACATAAATATATCTACATACATACATACATACATACATATATACATACACATACATATACATATACATACTCACTTAGGGAATTGATGAAGTCACAAAAGTACATATCTAACATGTGTTTTCACTCAAAAAAAGAACTCTTGAAGACAATAATTTAAATTTTATTAATAGAAAGATGATGCTACAACCATGCTAGTGGAATTTTATTACTTGAAATATAGCTCTCTTACTTTTTTGTTTATTTGTTTTTTGTTCATTTTGCTAGGTAAAACAAAAAATGTTTGTTGCCATGTAAAAATAACTTTCAAAGCAAAAACTTCCTGCTCATGTTAGTTTTTAAAATCCCAAAGACCTAACCATTGAGTGGACAACTGATGCTATATACGGAAGCATAACTAATGCATAGTATATTTGGAAAAATTTAGTGATATGTATGTATAGGTATATATGTACAGGTATATATGTACATAAATATATCTACATACATACATATATACATAAATACATACATACATACACATACACATACATATATTTATTCTAAGGATGACTCAATGCTATGAACTATGCTGAGTATTATTATTCACGCATACATTCATATATCTACTATAAAACCTTATTATATGAATCCAATAAATTATAAGATGACTTTAATTTAATTATCTTATATATAATAATAATAATAATAATAATAATCATCATCAATTATTGTTATCAACTTTCATTATAACATGAAAAGAAAATAATATTTAGGACGTGCCTCTACAAGTTGGGAAAGTGGATGCCATTGCCTATACTTGCAGAGTTCACGTGGCATGTGTTGGCAATATCACGTGTCCTTGGTTTTTGCTTGGTTTTTAATTTTCTTTGATTTTTGTTCCCATTTGTCTCGCTTTGCTTTTATTTCTTTGTTTCCCTTGTGTTTTCCTTCGTTCATATGCTGGTGGCAGTTAAGGCCGAACGTTTGAGACCTCCAGTGTGATTGATTTACCTCACATGGAGCGTCCAGAGGGTGTTGGCAATCATGAAGAGATGGGGAGGGATATTAATGATAGAAATAATAATGGTATTA
>MU223421.1:632064-649564 GCA_018584345.1 Thuja plicata | reverse complement strand
ATTGGGTTACACTTTTTTGACTAAACGAACATTGAAGTCTACATTTTGAGAAAAACTTTCACATTTGGATGCATATTGTCGTTAAACTATTTGAAATCGGAAGATGAAGTAAACTAGAGTCTTTTAGGATTTTCTGTCTAGATTCTAAATATATATATATATATATATATATATATATATATATATATATATATTTTGAATTGATTTTAATGGTTTTGTTTTTCTCCCACTAAAACTGCTATGTTGCTGAAAATGTCATTTTCAAAAAGGTACAATGACTTCGTACAACATAATTTTTTTTCTAAAATAGATATCAATGCGCTTCTTCCGAATTTGGTTTTGTAACATCCATACGAAGGGCATGCAATTGGTTTGATGACATTATCATGATTATTGCATATTTTATGAACGTTTGAAGTAGAGTCAACCGTAATTTTGACATACCTTGATTGCGTAGCTGATAACTTCTTGTGTATTTATCAAAATTCAAAAGAAAAAAATTTGATAGAAAGAAGGCTCAAAGTCAGAGGGCACTGTTATTTTTCAATTTTTTTCTCTTTTCTACTATTTTTCATTGAACGTCAAACTTGGAGGTTTATATTCGATAAAAAACCTACATTCGATGCACGCAAATTAACATAGACCTAATTAATTCAAAAATTGTCAAATATATATTCGTTAGAAAGCTCATTCAGAGTACTAGTGTGATGCAAAAGGACACCTCCCTATTCTTCCATTTGAGCCCCGCGCTTGAGCCCCGAAGCCATGAAAACTGTAGATTTTTGTTAGCCTTTGAAAATGGCCTCTATTCAGAGACTTTCGATAGAAAGTAATTTCTATCAAAAGTACTTTCTTAGTTTAATGTCGGCATGGGTTGAAACCCACCAAAATATTAACTAGTTAGTTTCGATTGAAACTAGGCAAAAAAGGTAGTTTCGATCGAAAATAAGAATGTTTCGATTGAAATAATCGGGTACTTTCTATCGAAGGTAACCGACTAAATTTCCCACCTCGCGAATTTTGTGAAGAATTTCTTCCTCCAAAAAAGTGTAACCCACTATTGTGGTATCACCCAAGGTTTTGTTTTGAAAAGTTTTAAGGGTACTGATTCACCCCTCCCCTCTCAGTACACACCTTTCTATCATTCCAACAATTGGTATCAGAGCTAGTTATCTTGTTTAGGAATTTTAATCACTGAAGTGAAAAGATCTTACGATGGAAAGGTATAAGCTTGACAAAAATATTGAGAATAAGAAATTGCAGTTGGAGATCTACATTGAACAATACAAATAAGCCAAAGAGAAATTAAAGGAGTTACTAGTTAAGAGAAAAGACATGGAATCTCATTGTAATGAGACTGATTATCATGAAGAAGAGATATACGACCCATTTGACACATCTGGATCTGAATCTAGTATCATATCTGATGCATCTAAAGGAATCATATCAAAGCTATCTGAAAACAATCAACTTACTGAACAAGTGAAAGCACTATAGATCAGTCAATATACACAAATGGTTAGAATGGTTGAAGTCATAAATGATGAAAAGAAAGCTGAACAAGAAAGAAATATGGTTTTTGATGATAGAAGACAAATGACTGAAAAGCTACAAGAGAAAGAATTAATACTTACCAAACATCACTTTGAGATCACCAATCAGATGGTTACTATGAGTCACAAGGCCAACTGAGTGAACATTGGACTTGCTAGAAAATTGGAAGATATTGGTGAACTAAGAGAAGAAAATGAAAAACTAAGGAATGAAGTGAAGATTCAAAAACAACATAATGAGATGATTAAGAGAGTTGAATATAGTACTAAAAGGATGGATGAATTTATGAACAGTCAAAGGAGACTTAACAACAATATCGATTTAGGGTATACCGAGCATGGAGAATTATCAAATCAAGCTGAATAGAGGAATGTATACACAAATCCAAAGCCAAACAAGCCCTCATGCTATCATTGTGGAAAACTAGGTCACACATCAAATGTTTGCAAAAGCATAGAAAAAGGTATTCCTAAATCCACTTCTAAATTCAATGGTAATTGTTATAATTTTAACAAGCATGGGCATCAAGCACATGAATGCAGATCTAAGCTGAATAAGCAAGAAAAGAAACCCTACATGGAAAAGTATTTCCATACTTGCAAAATGCATGGTCACACAACACAAGAATGTAGGACTAAGACGAAGCAAATCTGGAAACCTAAAGGACAGGAAAAATGCATATCAACTGAGAAGACAAGGTAATGCATATACTTGGGTAAATTTCATAGCATGTGGTAGGTATGGACATATTGTAGCTAGCTATATGAGAAAGTGGAGAGGAAAATATAAAAGCTGGAAAAATTATGGAATGACATGTTCACACTGTCATCAGGTTGGTCATTTAAGTAAAGATTGCAGAGACCAAGTAACAAAAACAAGAAATTTTGAAAATGGAAACACAATTGAATAAATGATGAGGATAAGGAATCAAATGTGGAGGAAAGCATCCAATGAAAATGCTGGACCAAGCACAACAGTCAGTGACACCACATCCAATGGATCAGGTAATTCCACCACCTCCACCTAAGAAATGCAAGTAAGTATGGAACTGCATTTTGCAAAGTTATATCTTGCATTAGTTCCTTATATTCATTGAGTGAATACCAAATTAGGATGAATTAAGATGCACTATGATATTGTATTTTTTCTAACTTGAAACTAGTTGAGTCGATTAATCTGTACCGAGTAAGAAATTCCAGTCGGTGAACATGTGAGAGACAACTGAGTTGCTGAGTCAACCGAGCATTTGTAGTACTCACCGAGCTGAAGTATCTTTAGTGTTAATTGATTGATTTTTTTTGTCAATTGAGTGGTTGATGACAAGCATTTATTGCAATGATTAAGGTATTTTGCTATAAATTTATGAGAAGTGAACTCATTTGTTCACACAATGATCAAAGAGCGAAGCAGAGTGGTCAAGAACAAAATTACAGCAGAGCATTTTGAGCATTTGACAGAGATTCAAGCATGTTCCAAACAGTTGTAGAGTATATAAAATGAGTATTTTCACTTACCAAGCTGTGTGTAACATTCAATCAAAGCCCTAAATTTGAAAACACAATGGCGTCTTCATCTCGAACCATGAGAGGAAAGAGCAAGAAAATAAAAAAGGCAATTCTTATTAAGAATTCAACATGCATAGAACCCAACTACAAATTTCATCCAGAGGTTGTTGCACAACCCGATGACAAAGGCATATTCTCTATGATACCACCCAGGGTTCTACTGGTTCAAGATGTGAGAGCTTATATACACTGAAAAATCAATGAGATAGGTGATTTTGAGCTCATCTCGACATATTAGGATCTTTGCAACAATGGAAAGCTCAAGGAGGATCACAAGCACTTGGAGGTGAAAGGGTTAACCAATGCCCTAGATTTCCCAAAAGAGTTTAAGATAGAATGGATTTGCATTGTACTGAGCTGACTACATGATGGTAAACTATGGCTAGATGAACCAATGAAGATCAAAAAGGACGTGATACATGCAGTCACATGGTATCCTACAACCGATAAAGAAAAATTCGTAAGACACCAGGCCAAAACTGATATTGAAAAGCTAACAGGAGCCGAGTGGGATGGTAGAGGTCTAAGGATAAATATTATCGGTGATCCTAAACTAAGGTTTGGAGACTATGTTATTGCATACAAGATATTTCAATCCAGCAAACCCAACAACATCACATGTGGTGCAGTCAACATCGCGTATAATATTGTGAAGAAGGGTTTGCAACTCGACCTAGCCGAGTTATTGTTGAGGAAATTGGAAGAGAATATGAGAACAATCAGGTCAACATGTTTAAACACATGCAAGTTTGGTTATTTACTGGTATGCACATTTTTCTATTTGTAAAATTTCTTTCCCTTTGTTGGTAATGTAACTTGGGATATCAACTGACCAATCACTGTGCAAGTCGGTGAATTCATTAAGAATCTAGGAGCAAAATTTGTACCTATTATGAATGACTAATTCAAGAAGTTCAAAGAGAGAATGGAGAAAAGAATAAGGATACAAACCCAGTTGGTAGAGAAATATAAAGAAGATATTTTTTTTGTGGTAGACACCTACACCACACTTATCAAAGCAGTAGAGAAAAGAACAACATGGATACCCCCAATGGACTATGAAATTGATATAGATTTAGCTTCAAAAGCAATAGAGACATTACTTAATGAGCCTGTCGACAAATCTGCCATGAGATTTGGTAATTATGATGAAGCTAAGACAAGTATCAAGATAGGAATTGAAGTACAGAAAATGGGAAGAAAGAAGATCAAAATGGTGAATAATTTGAAAAGGAAATTCAGTGTAAATGATGATGAACTTGACAATTTAGTAGATGATACCAAGGAGAAGACTCTAGTTGGTGAAGGAGAAGGTCAAGATGACAAGGCCATAGAATCAGATGAGATACAAGAAGAGTCACCTAAGGATAAGAAGGGTAAATGCATAAAGGCCGAGACTCCAACTAGGATAAGAACAAGATCGGTGACAACTAATTCACCACCTTTAAAGAAAGGAATTGTTAGAATAACATGAGCCTCACTGAAATACACGTATTAGACGAGGAAGTCTAAGGCCACCACCGAGATCCTTGCACTGAGACAAAGAAAGAAGTATGTTAGAGGAAAGGATGACAATGATGAATCTGATAAAAATACTGATCAATTCAAGGTTGTAAAGAATAAGATTCCACAAACTGTTGATGAAGTAGCTAAAGCAATAAAGTCAACTGGAAGGTTGAGTCATCCAAAGCTACACAAATATGCAAGACTGAACACTGAGGATCAAGACAAGTTAAAAGAAGCATTTATAGGTATGATGATCACTTATAGAAGAGTTCCTGTACAATTTTATACATACATACCTAAATAAATCTATGATAAAATATCAGCAAGATGGACATATGGACTAACAACATAAAAAAAAATGAGAGAGGCATCTCTCACTATACTTAAGGCTAAATACATTGTTGCTGAGATTGATGAAACAATGAAGAAATATGAAAAGGGCTTTCCAAAGAAATCCAAAGCATTTAATATCCTTCAAGGGAAGTTGAAAGAAGTTGATGAAGAGAGCACTTTGATATGGACTAATCTCTTGAGTCCTACTGAGCAGAAAGGCTTTAACATCCACAGTCAACATCGAGGGAGATCGACTAGGTCTCGAGCCTATTAATGTTGAAGACACAGAGAAACCCGAGGATGACACACAATTAGTAGACCTTACTACCGATGTTTCTAATTTCATGGACGTAATTAGTGAACTATTAACTACTCTTGGAAATGCATACATCACAATAACTAATATAACTAAAATCGACCCCGATGATGATGCAAAGGAAGATGAATTTATTACTGGTGCTACCGAGAACCTCAAAGAAAAAGATGCAATTGAGGTAGCTTGAGCTATGGTACTAGGTAATCTTCCTATACTGGTCCAAGAAATTAATATTGAAAATGAAGCACATATTGAAAACAAGCCACCCAAGAAGGTCACAGATACAAAACAAGGAAAGGGTGATGAAACTGGCAAGGAGACCGAACACAGTGGAGCAACTACACAGGGTGATGAACCAAAAGAAACCACTGATATGATAGATAAGGCTGAAGGTAACATAGAGTCCATAGCAGATACTTCTACCACTGACACCAAGTCAGTAACCAAGCCGCCCAAGCAAGTCATCACACCCACCAAGCCACCAAATCCAAATACTAAGCACAATGATCAAATCTTATTAACACAATCTCCTACCTCCAATGTACATGAAAAGAGGAAGAAAAAGATGAAAGGGAGAAAGGGTCTAGTCACACTTGATGAGATAATTAAAATACATGAATGTGACTCGAGGACACTTGATCTTGAATCCCTTAGAAAATATGGAGAACTTTGCACCAGAAAAGCAGCTCAAGAAAAGCTGAGGTTAGAAAAAAAGCATACACAGGTGCTAGAAGCAACCAAGGAGATATTAATGCAGGTTTTTCCCGATCTCAACATCAATGAATCTACCCCAATCATTAATTAACTTGCACTACTCACCGAGGCAATAAATGGTCCAAATGTTGCTATCAAGGAGATGATAGAAGAACGAGCAGAGTAGAAGATTCAGTACAAGCTTACTAAAAAGATCAGCCATGAAGTGGTAGTGAACAAGGTAACACTTTCTAAGATTGTAACAGTGCTAGAAATAATTATTTCTCAAGTACTTAAAATTCTTCAGAAATTATGGACTCTAGATCACTTCACTACCGAGATTAGTGAAAAGATACAGAAGTTAGATAATGATCTAAAGGATAGTGCCAGTCATCTCACAACCAAGAAACATGCATTTCAAATGCATTACTCTAAGGTTATACACATCCAGTGGTTGATACTCGAGTTGAAAAGGGAGAGAACAAGATAAGAGAATAGGTAACCAAGTTTCAGGCCATGTAACTACCGCATTTAAAATTGAGGCAGAAGCATGTGACAAAGGAAAAATATTTGATTTCCACCCTTGAAATATCAGTCATTGAGAACATCTATGATATGAATGCTAAATTGAACTTGGAGCAGTTGACCTTTGAGAATTTAAAGGAGGATTGGGAGAAACTCATGGAAAATCTCTAGAAGACCCATCCCAACAATTTTGACAAGTTGTAAGTTATTTCCTTTTGTCATTAATTTCAGAAAAGGGTGAAAATATACGTAAACAAGGAAATGGGGAAACATATGTATGTATATATATATACCAATAGCATGTAGAAAGGGGGAGTCACTATGTATGAGTTACTAGGTGTACATATAAAGTTTTTGATACTAATTCCAAAGTGGGAGAATGTTACTCCAAATTGGTTTCAAGGTTGTCATTAGTATTCAAATTGTCTAGTCGGTAACCGAGTCAAAGATAGTCTAGTTGGTAATGATCACCGAGCACATATTTAACTGAGTACAGTGATCACCGAGCAATAGAGTTACTGATCAAAATACACCGAGCACCGAGAGACAGTATTCACCGAGTGAACCAACAGTTACATAAATTTTTGTAATGACACATCATTCTAGGTAACAACTTTTTTCCAAGCTGGATAACTGATTACCAAGATCAAGGAGAGCATTAATTGCGAATGTAATCATTTATTGGTTATATTTCATATGTATAGATGATAAAGGTAAATTTTGTAAACCGCTGATCTTAGGTCTTCTATGATATTGTAAAACCCTAATAAGGTCAAACAGTTTGATATATGAATGTCAAGATGTTATTTTAAAATGTAATGATTGAAGTATGATCAAGTAGCCGCCGCACTAAGGACATATGAAGGGGATACAAGGGTATTAGCACAAGGATTTCATTGAAGAATTTAGTTTATTCAGAACAAACACAAGGCTACCATGCAGTACAAAAGGTATTTGATGAACCATAACTGATTGAATGCTTGAAGATGTTAAGTTGATCACCAAAATGTAGATAGATAATGCAAGACATTAAATCAGTTAATGGATTGTGTTTTCATTGATGTCAACTTGATATAATCTAATTGGTTATATACAAAGTGTCAAAGACTTCAAAGATTCAAAAAGATAAAGATTATGCTTTCAGTAATGCATAAAAGATCAGTATTCACTAAGTGACTGCAAACACCGACGGGTAGTGCACTCTGACGGACATAGAAACCCAAAAGGAAAGTTACGGTGTTGCCCAAGAAAGAAACCCGAGAAGCATTACCAACAAGAAGAATCACAAGCATTACCGATGAGAAGAACTTCACAGTGATGCCCGACGGACAAACAACCCTGACGGACAAACAACCCCGATGGACAGACAACCCCAATGGATCGAAAACCCTAACAGAGATGCCTGAGGAGAATTGAAGTGTTGACTGAAGCTATTAAAGAGTTGAACACCGAAAAGAACTAAAGTTCAAAAATGACAAAATACTTAGCTAGAAAGAGCTAAAGATAGATTTAACTGGTTGTTAACATTGTCTTCATCCACAAATTAAATCCAGAGATAAGTGAAAGATTTAAAGCTACTTTATTCTAGTTGTCAAGGAGAAATATATGGGTTAAAACTGAAGTAAAGCTTTAAATCAAGATTGGCTAGAATTGCAGATCACACCAAGAACAAGAAAGTCAAAGACTTAGAAATGGTGATATCATGTCTATAAAGAGACAATCTAATTCATTATGAATTAGGGGAGTGAATAGAGAAAGAAGATGCTAGAGAGAAACTTGTGAAGAACAACTTCATACAGTCCTGATCAATCAAGCCGAGGAAAGAGCTAAATATTTATGCTAACACCGAGAAACAAAGAAGCACAACATCACCAAGAAGAAAGAAGTGGAGCAAAGTTATTGAAAAGATACATTGATCAGAAAGGTATTATGAGATTACAATAGATCTAAAAATCTGCAAGTTTATAGTTGTATATGTAAATAGATCATTTACTGTTTCAATTTAACCATTGGATCAGAAAGTATCTTAACCGAGCAGGACTTAACAATCCTTTCTATATTGAGATACATCCCAAGGAGTATCAAAAATTTTGATCATGAAGATAGCATGAGATGCCAGATATCATTTGAAAAACTATACTGGGTTTGGTCATATAAGGTAGCATAGAGATGCCAGATATCAAGTGACAAACTATTCTATTTAAATCCTCTAACAAGGTCACACCTAACAGTGTGTTTGTAACCTTTAACAGGGTTGGATATTCACCAAGATCACTTCAAAAGAGTGAAAATTTTGGGTTACCGGTCCCAAGTGGGTTTTCCCCTAACAAGGTTTCCACGTTAAAAATCCATGTGTCATTGTGTTTATGAGTCATTACTTTAGTGTTTTGCATTACACATAACTAATTATGGATTGATCGGTATACACTAAGTAATTTACTATTTTTTGATAAATGAAAGGCTACTAATTGGTAAACAGTAAGAATATGGTTTAACAGTGAACTCTGAGTGGTAGTTATTTGTTAAAGGCATGCATCTTGTAGGACTGAAGATAAGTAGAGGCTTAATATTGTGGTACTAAGTTTTTGGGTTGATTTATTGGAATAATTTTGAGGCCACTGATTCACCCCCCCCTCAGTTATTGTAACAATTGGTATCAGAGCTTGTGTGCTTAGAAAGGGAGTTTAACAACTCAAGCAAAAGATCACAAGATGAACAAACGAGATGTGCCCAAGTTGAATAAAGACAACTTTGCATCATGGCAAACCAGAATAAGGCTCCACCTATCAGGTATTGGTAATGATGTTACTCAACACCTAGATACTGAATATGTGTTGCCTACAGGACCTCACACACTTGAAAAATTGAGAGAAAATCATGAGCATAATTGCATGATGATAGAACTTGCTTCCCCACTCTTCAATGTTGAGTTTGAAGATGTCAAAACCTGAACCTCTCTAAAGAAAATGTGGGATAAATTGAAGTTGGTACGTGGGCGAGATGCTAATGTACTAAGAGATAAGGTAGAAGGCCTAAGAGGGAGGTTTGATGACCTAAGGATGAAAGAAGGATAAAATATCACTCAGCATAGCTGTATAATCAAAGAGGTAATAAATGTTATCCGAGGAGTTGGAGGTGTACTTGAAGAAGAGATAGTGGTAAGTAAAATCCTAAGAACCTTACTGCTTGTATATGCTATTAGAGTATCTGCTATACAAGAAATGAGAGCAGTTGCAAGCAATATTGTTACTCTAGATAGTCTGATTGTTAGACTGATTTCATTTGAGATGAATAACTTTGATAATAGTGTCTTACCATCTATAGAATCTGCATTCAAATCTTCTTTGAAAATAAGTAAGTCAAGTCACAAACACACTATGAGGAATGATAGTGAAATTGATAGTGATGACCAAGGACTTGATGATATTGAAGCACTAATGGAAAGAAGATTGCAGAGAGGCAAAGGTAGATACAAAAGTAAATTACAACTTGTATGTTTTAATTGTAAAGAGGTTGGACACTTTGCTGAAAGATGTCCTAACAAAAGAAAATATGATAGAATATATGAAAAGAAGTTTGACCGAGGTGATAACAGAGATTACCAAAGCAAACCAAAATATGACAGAAGAGATACCCGAGAATACAAGGAAAAAGGAAAGAAAGCTTGTTACCTGGATAAGAATAGAACTGATGACACTGACACTAAATCTAATGAAGACATTGAGATGGTATTTGTAGCCATGAAGGATGATTCAGACAAAGAAGAAAGGTATGTAGAGACTGCACTAATATCTAAGGTTAGTTAGAATGATGTTTGGATTATAGATAGTGGCTGCACTCACCACATGACTGGTGATAAACAAAAGTTTGACACTTTTGAATACTATAATGGTGGATTAGTAAGAATGGGTAATGACACACCTTGTCCAGTTGAAGGTAAAGGAATCATAATGTTGAATAACCTGATCAAATGTGAAAATGCTTACTGGGTAAAAGGGCTTAATTATAATCTATTGAGTGTTTCACAGCTGAATAACACAGGTCACTGAGTAGAATTTGAGAATAAGAAGGCAAATATCTTCAATGAATCAAGAAGGTTGATCAGAACTGGTGAAAAGACAAAAGGTAACCTTTTCTATCTTGATGACATTAACCCCACTTGTTTAATGGATAGAAGTGAAGACATATGGTTGTGGCATAAAAGATTATGCCATGTGAATTTTGACAATGTGATAAAGATAAGCAATAAAAGAAGAGAAAGAGGCTTAGTGAGCATGTCAAAGCCTGAGCATATCATGTGCAAGAATTGTCAAAAAGGTAAGATGACAAAGTCTAGTTTAAAGAATATATCCCATATATATAATACTATTCTAGAATTATTCCACACTAATTTATGTGGACCCATGAGGACAAAGAGTTACTATGGTGATAGGTACTTCATTCTCTTTGTAGATGATTATTCTAGAATGATGACAGTTATGTTCTTAAAAGATAAATCAGAAGAATTCAAGATATTTAAATGGTATAAGGCTATGGTAGAAAAACAAAGTGGTAAGGAATTAAAATGCTTAAGAACAGATAGAGGAGGGGGATTTATTTCAAATGAATTCACTAACTATTGAAATGAGCATGGAATTAAAAAACATGTTTCTGCACCAAGAACACTACAACAAAAGGGAATTGCTGAAAGGAGAAACAAATAATTTGTTGATTGTGCAAGAACACTGATGATTGAGAAAAGCATCAGTCAAACTTTCTGGAGGGAAGCTATCAGTACTGCTGTCTACACATTGAACATAGTACAATTGAAGAAGGACACAAAGAAGACACCCTATGAGCTTTGGTATGGTTACACACCCAATGTAAGTTACTTCAGAATTTTTGGAAGTCAATGTTATATTTTGAAAGATGATAGAAATGGAAATATTGACTCCAAAAGTGAAGAAAGTATCTTTCTAGGGTATTCCACCAAAAGAAAGGCTTATAAATGTCTTAGCAATTCCTCTAACAAGATAATTGAAAGTGAAAATGTAAGAATATATGAATTTGCAGAGAATAATGATAAGGAAAGCATAAAAGAAACAAAAAACTATAACAGGTTTGTTTACATTGAAGAACCTGACACTCTACCTGAGCAACAGTGTATCACTCCTAAGAAACTAAACATTGCACCTGAGCATCAGGCTGCAATTACCAAAAATCATGAAAATCCTCAAAATGATGTTCCGAGCGATGGAGATCAGAATGAAGGTCAAGATGATAATCAAAATGATGTACAAAGAGCTGAACCGAAACTGGCCAAGTATGTCAGAAGACATCATCCATAGAATCAGATCATAGGAGACAAGAATGCTGGAATGAGAACAAGAAGTAAGTCACTTAACACTAGATGTTTAATTTGTGATTTTGAGTCTAAATATGTTAATAATGCACTTGAAAATGAAGAATGGGTGAGTGTGATGAATGAAGAAATAGAACAGATTAAGAAGAACAGTAAATAGACACTAGTATCAAGACCAGATGACAAAAATGTCATCGGTACCAAATGGATATTCAGAAACAAGCTGACTGAGAATGGAGAAGTCACAAGGAATAAAAAAAGATTAGTATGCAAGGGATATGCAAAAGAAGAAGGTATTGATTATGGTGAAACCTTTGCACCCATTGCTAGAATAGAAGGAGTAAGAATCTTACTTGCTTATGTTGCATTCAAAGAATTCAAGGTATACCAGATGGATGTCAAATCTGTATTCCTAAATGGAATACTGGAAGAAGAGGTATACATTGAACAACCAGAAGGGTTTGTTGATCTAGACAAGAGAAACATGGTATGTAGACTACACAAAGGCATTTATGGATTAAAACAAGCATCTAGAGCCTGGTATGAAAGATTTCACTCCTATCTCATAAGCATTGAATTTGTAAAGAACAAGGGAAAACAACAATATGTATTTTTAAGAAGATACTGCTGGTAATATTCTGATTGTTGAAATATTTGTTGATGATATCATATTGGGGGTAAATGAAATGTTATGTAAATCATTTGCTAATGATTAAATGAGAAAAGAGTTTGAAATGTCTATGTTTGGGGAGATCAAATTCTTTCTTTGTCTACAAATTCTTCAACAATATGTAGACATATATATCACTCAGTTTAAATACATCAAGGAAGTGCTGAAGATATTCAAAATGGAAGATTCCAAGCCAGTTGGAACACCTATGGAAACTAGATGTAAGCTGACAAAAGAAGACAACTCAAATGAGGTAAATCAGACCTTGTATAGATCAATGACTGGAAAACTAATGTATGTTGTTCATACCAGACCAGATATAGCACATGCAGTTGGAATAGTTGCAAGATTCTTTACTAATCCCAAAGAATCACATATGACTGTTGTCAAGATAATTTTGCGATATCTAAAGAACACCAAGGACTATGGCTTATGGTATAAAAGAGAAGGAAAATTTGAGCTTCAAGTCTATACTGATGATGATTGGGCTAGAAACATAGATGACCAAAAGAGCACAACTAGAGGAGCATTCTTCATTGGTGACAGACTTGTCACATGGATTGACAAGAAGCAAGGATGCATCTCACAGTCTACTGCAGAAGTAGAATATGTGGCTGTTGCTACAAATTTCTCTAATATTGCATGGATTAAAAAATTAATGTAAGGTATGAATATGAAGATTCTTGAACCAATGATTATCTGTTGTGATAATACCAGTATAATAAACATATCAAAGAATCCAGTCATGCATGCTAAGACTAAGCATATTGCTATCAAGTATCATTACTTAAGAGAAAAAGTGCAAGCAAAAGAAGTGATACTAGAATATGTTCAATCCAAGGAGTAATTAGCTGACATATTTACCAAGTCATTACCGAAAGATACATTTGAGTACCTGAGATGGAGACTAGGTGTCCAACCCTTGTCTATTAGTCAGTAAGCTGACTAGGAGGCTGCATCAACCTACACACAAATCAAAAGATCATTCATGTTGATGCAAGAAAGGAAAAATAAACTACAAAAATACATATGTACACAACAAGGTACATATCTGCACCAAAAACCAGAGTCACTGTATTGCTAATGGATAGGGAAATTCAAGGAGTATATTATAAAAAGGTGAAAGGATATAACTTTGGCATGATAAAATTTTACTTTGGCATTGTTTTCAAAGGGAGAGATTATATCATTATCAGGGAGAGAGATGCAAAGGGAGAGAATATCCATAATATCCAAAGGGAAAGATTACATGTGAAATATCTATCAAAGGGAGAGAAGTAACAGAGGGAGAGAATACATACTAAAGGAGAGATTGCTGTCAAAAGAAAAAGAGATGATCAAGGAGAGGAACAATCAAGGCAAAGCAAATATAAGGAACAAAGACATAAGTTGATACATCTATCTAGTAAAGGGATTGAAGATTGAAGAAGACACTCTGCAAGAAACAAATCTAAGCTATATGAGCTTACCGAGAGCCATACATTTGTATTGGTTATAGAACAAAATATATGAGAGAGATTGATGAAATACAAACTTGATATATTTCATATTATATCACAAATAATATAGTATGATAATGTAGTGTGTTTCCATCAATGCCAAAGGGAGAGATTGATGAACCATAACTGATTGAAACTTTGAAGATGTTAAGTTGATCACCAATATGCAGAAATATAATGCAAGACATTAAATTAGTTAATGGATTATGCTGTCATTACTATCAACTTGATATAATTTGATTGGTTATATACAAAGTGTCAAAGACTTCAGAGAATCAGAAAGATAAAGATTATGATTTTAGTAATGTATAAAAGATCAGTATTCACTAAGTGACTGCAAACACCGATGGGTAGTGCACCCCGACAGACAGAGAAACCCAAAAGGAAAGTTACAATGTTGCCCGAGAAAGAAACCTGACAAGCATTACCAATAAGAAAAATCAAAAGCATTACCGATGAGTAGAACTTCACAGTGATGCTTGATGGACAAACAACCCCGACGAACAGACAACCCCGACAGATAGAAAACCCCGACGGAGATGCCCAAGGAGAACTGAAGTGTTGACCGAAGCTATCAAAGAGTTAAACAACGAAAAAAACTAAAGTTCAAAAATGATAAAATACTTAGCTGGCAAGAGCTAAAGATAGAGTTAACTGGTTATTAACATTGTCTTCATCGACAAGTTAAAGCTATAGAGAAGTGAAATATTTAAATTTGTTTTATTCCAGTTGTCAAGGAGAAGTCTATGGGATAAAACTGAAGTACAACTTTAAATAAAGATTGGCTAGAATTGTGGATCACACCAAGAACAAGAAAGTAAAAGAATTAGAAACATTGATATCATGTCTATAAAGAGACAATCTAATTCATTATGAATTAGGGGAGTGAATAGAGAAAGAAGATGTTGGAGAGAAACCGATGAAGAACAACTTCATACAGTCCTAATCAATCAAGATGAGGAAAGAGCTCAAGATTTCTGCAGACACCGAGCAATAGAGAAACACATATCCAAGCAGAAAGAAGTGGAGAAAAGGTATTAAAAAGATACATTGATCAGAAAGGTATTATGAGCTTACAATAGATCTGAAAATATGCAAGTTTATAGTTGTATATGTAACATATCATTTACTGTTTCAATTTAACCATTGGATAAAAAATACTCTAAACCGAGGAGGAATTAACAATCCTTTCTATATTGAGATACAGCCCAAGGAGTATCAAAAAGTTTGATCATGAAGATAGCATGAGATGCTAGATACCATTTTACAAACTACACTGGGTTTGGTCATAGAAGGTAGCATAGAGATGCCAGATATCAAGTGAAAAACTATTCTATTTAAATCCTCTAACAAGGTGACACCTAACAGTGTGTTTGTAACCTTTAACAGGGTTGGCTATTCACCGAGCTCACTTTAGAAGAGAAAATATTTTGGTTTACCGGTCCCAAGTGGTTTTTCCCCTAACTGATGACATGTAACTGATTGAATGTTTGATAATGTTAAGTTGAAGATAATGCAAGACATTAAATCATTTAATGGTTTGTATTCTCATTGATGTCAACTTGATATCATCTGTACAGTCATGTACATAATGCCAAAGACTTCAAAGAACCAAAGGAACAAAGGTTATGCTTTCAACAATGCATAAAAGTCAAGTATTCACTTAGTGAAAAGCAACACCGATGAAGTGCACACCATTAGTAAAGGCAAAGAAGAACAGTCAGAGTGATACTCGACGATCAGAAGCATAGTGTGAAGTAAAACCATAGGATGCCCAAGGAGCTAAAAATAGAGTTGCTTGATGAGTAAAAATCCAATGTTGCCCGAAGGATGGAGATCCCGAAGCTAACTGGAGTCTCATCGACAGAACTATCAGTTGTCACCGACAACTAACTACAGAGGTGACAGACGGAATAGAGAGTTCAGAAAATGACAAAATATCTAGTTGGAAAGAGCTAAAAATAGACTTAACTGGTTGTTTTCTTTGTTTTATTTGACCAGAATTAAGTGATTGATTTAAAGATGATTTGTACAATTGGAAAGAAGATAATTACGAGACAAATCAGGAGTTATGCTTTAAATATAATTGGCTGGATTGTTTTTCATGCCAAGAATCAAGAATCAAGAAATAATAAATATCATGTCTATATAAGAGACACACTTAATTCATTTACGAATGCAATTAAGGGGAGTGAATAGAAAGAGGATGCTAAAGAGAAACTGATGAAGAATATCTTCATACAGTCCTGATCAATCAAGTTGAAGGATAGCTAAGGAATTCTGCAGACACCGACAAACAATGAGCACCGCATCACAAAGCAAAAAGTGTGGAGCACAAAGAATTGAATTGATACATTGATCAGAGAGGTAATGTACTTAAATAGATCTAACAATCTGCAATTCAAAGTTGCAATATAATAGGTCATAGCATTTCAGTTTAACCATTGAAGCATCAAGTCTCTTAACCGATCAGGACTTAACAATCTTCTATATATTGAGGTACATCCCAAGGAGCACCAAAAAGGTTGATTCATGAAAGTAGCATTGGACTTGCCTGATACCTATTGACAGTCTAAGAAGGAGGTTGATTAAAGGATGGTAGCAATAGATTCCTGATACTAAGTGACAACCTCTATGTATAAAATCCTCTAACAAGGTTGCACTTAACAGTGTGTTTGTAACCTTTAACAGGGTTGGCTCCTAATAGGGCTCACTTCAGAAGAGTGAAAATTTGGGGTACCGGTCCCAATGGTTTTTCCCCTAACAAGGTTTCCACATTAAAAATTCACGTGTTATGTGTGTATGATTCATTTATTTATTGTTTTGTATCTGACATAGTTAACACTAGATTGATCGGTATACTCTACTTATTTACCGAGTTTTGGTAAATAGTTATACAGCTTATCGGTAATCAAGAAAGAATAAGGATTGACAGAGAACACTGAAAGATAGTTAATCAATATTAGTAATTCATGGAATGCATCTTGTAGGGACATAATAATCTAAGGTTTATTTATTGGTGGTTAAGTTTGAAAGGATAAATTTCTGAGGCCACTGATTCACCCCCCTCTCAGTTATTACTAACAATTGGTATCAAAACTTGTGTGCTTAGAAAGGAAGGTTTCAAGACCTAAGTCAAGATCACAAGATGAACAGACGAGATGTCCCCAAGTTGAACAAATACAACTTTGCTTCATGGAAAAGAAGGATAAGACTCCACTTATCAGGTATTGGTAATGATGTTACTTAATTCCTGGATACTAAATACATGTTTTCCATAGGATCATTAACAATAGATCAATTGAGAGAGAAGCATGAACACAATTGCATGGTCATAGAGCTTTCTTTCTCACTCTCTGATGTTGAATTTTAAGATGTCAAGGATTGCAAAACTGCAAAGAAGATGTGGGACAAACTGAAGCTTGTACATGGAGGTGATACAAATGTTCTGAGAGCCAAGGCAGAAAGCCTTAGAGGAAAATTTGATGATCTCAGAAT
>MU223421.1:613093-630635 GCA_018584345.1 Thuja plicata | reverse complement strand
AATTTATATCAGATGAATTCACTAATTTCTATAATGAGCATGGTATAAAAAGACAAGTTTCTGCACCAAGAACACCACAACAAAATGGGATTGCTGAGAGAAGGAATAGATCAATAGTTGATTGTGCTAGAACACTGATGATAGAGAAAGGCATCACCCAAATATTCTGGAGGGAAGCTGTCAGTATTGCTATCTACACACTAAACATAGTACAATTAAAGGACACAAAGAAGACACCTTATGAGCTATGGCATGGTAAAACACCCAATGTAAGTTACTTCAAAATATTTGGTAGTCAATGTTATGTCTTAAAGGATGATAGAAATGGAAAGCTTGATGCCAAAAGTGATGAAGGTATCTTTCTAGGGTATTCCACCAAGAGAAAAGCTTATAAATGTCTTATCAAGGCTTCTAACAAAATTGTTGAAAGTGCAAATGCAAAGATAGATGAATTTGCAGAAAAGAATGAGCTAGAAAGCATAAAAGAACCAGAGGACTACAAAAAGTTTGTATACTGTGAAGAACTCAATACTCTGCCCGAGCAATAGTGCTTAATTCCAGAACAACAGAATGTTGCAACCGATGGCCAGACTACAATTATCGACGATCAGGATGATAATCAAAATAATGTGCAAGGTGATAAAGAACATAATGAAGATCAAAATGATGATAAAGATGATACACAAAGAGTTGTAGTTTTACTTGCAAGATATGTAAGAAGGAACCATCCAGAGATCTAGATCATAGGAGATAAGAAAGCTGGTACAAGAAAAAGAATTAAGTCTTTAAACTCAAATTGTTTAATTTGTGAGTTTGAGCCAAAATCTGTCAATGTTGCAATTGATAATGAAGAATAGATTAGTGCTATGAATGATGAGATTAAGTAGATTGAGAAGAACAAAACATGGTCACTTGTGCCAAGACTAGATGACAAGAATGTCATCGGTATAAATTGGATATTCAGGAATAAGCTGAATGAGAATGGAGAAGTCACAAGAAACAAACCAAGACTAGTATGCAAGGGGTATGCACGAGAGGAAGGTATAGACTATGGAGAGACCTTTGCACCCGTTGCTAGGCTAGAAGGTGTAAGAATAATACTTGCTTATGCTGCATTCAAAGGATTCAAGGTATACCCGATGGATGTAAAGTGAGCATTCCTGAATGGAATACTTGAAGAAGAGGTATACATTGAGCAACCAGAAGGGTTTGTAGATCTAGACAAAAGAAACATGGTATGTAGACTTCACAAAGCCTTGTATGGATTGAAACAAGCTCCTAGAGCTTGGTATGAACGACTTCATTCCTATCTTATAAGTATTGGATTTGTAAGGAATAGTGAAAATAATAATCTTTATTTAAAGGAAGATACAGATACTAACACTTTGATTGCTGAAATATTTGTTGATGACATCATATTTGGAGGCAATTATATGCTATGTAAATAATTTTCTAATGAGATGAGCAAGGAGTTTGAGATGTCTATGTTTGGAGAGATCAAGTTCTTTCTTGGTCTATAGATCATTCAAAAAAGTGAAGGTATTTTCATTACACAGTCCAAATACATCAAAGAGGTCTTGAAAATATTCAAGATGGAAGATTCAAAACTAGTTGGAACACTGATGGTTACTAGATGTAAGTTGAAAAAGGAGGAAAAGAAAACAAAGGTAAATTAGAATTTGTACAGATCAATGATTGGAAAAATCATGTATGTTGTACACACTAGACCATATATTGCACATGCAATAGGAATTGTTGCTAGATTTTTTTCTAACCCCAGAGAATCACATATGAATGCTGTGAAAAGAATTTTAAGATATCTGAAGAATACCAAGGAGTATGGTTTATGGTATAGAAGTGAAGGCAAATTTGAACTTAAGGTGTTTACCGACGCTGATTGGGCTAGAAATCTTGATGACCAGAAGAGAAAAACTAGAGGAGCATTCTTTATGGGTAACAAACTTGTCACATAGATTAGCAAGAAGCAAGGATGCATCTCTCAGTCTACTACAGAAGTAGAGTATGTTGCTGCTGCTAGAAATTGCTCAAATATTGCATGGATCAAACAGTTACTGGAAGGTATGCATATGAAGATCTTAGAACCAGTGATCATCTATTATGATAAAACCAGTGCAATAAACATTTCCAAGAATCTAGTCATGTATTCCAAGACTAAACACATTGCCATCAAGTATCATTATTTGAGAGATCAAGTTCAAGAAAAGGAAGTGACACTTGAGTATGTGCAATCAAAAGAATAATTGGCCGATATCTTTAGCAAGCCACTTCCCAAGGATACATTTGAGTACTTGAGAAAGAGACTAGGCGTCAAACCCTTGTCTACGAGTCAGTAAAATGACTGAAGGCTGCATTAGCCTACATATTATCAGAATATCATTAATGTTGATGCAAGAAAAAAGATGAACTTTAAAGTTAAATCTATATATAGAAAGGTATATATCTTCACCGAGCACAAGAGCATATTGTTGTATTGCTGATAGATAAGGGAAATTCAAGGAATATATTATGGATAGGAGAAAAATGATTGTTTGACATGAATGTCAGATATTTGTAAAATATTTGTTTGGCATTGTTGTCAAAGGGAGAGAAATTATCCATATTATCAGATCTTTCTAGGGAAAGATATTATCCACTATCACATTACTCCAACAGGGAGAGATTATATCCTTAGGGAGAGAAATTGTATGAAAAGATTCTACAAAGGGAGAGTTGCTGACAAGAGAAAAAGACATCAAAAGAGAAGAACAGTCAAAGGAGAGAAATTGACACGAGGAGAGGAAACAACACATCAAAAGACAAAGAACTACAAGAATCAAATCTAAGCTAAAATAAAGCTTACTGAAGGTGAGACATTTATCGGTTGACAGAACAAAAAGATTGGTAGTTTGATGAATCTCAACTGTTGTATTTCATATTTATTAGAAATAGTATAGTATGATAATATAGTATGTTGCCATCAATGCCAAAGGGAGAGATTGATGACATGTAATAGATTGAATGTTTGATAATGTTAAGTTGATGATAATGCAAGACATTAAATCAGTTAATGGTTTGTATTGTCATTGATGTCAACTTGATATCATCTGTACGGTCATGTACATAATGCTAAAGACTTTAGAGAACCAAAGGAACAAAGGTTATGCTTTTAGCAATTCATAAAAGTCAAGTATTCACTTAGTGATAAACAACACCGATGGAGTGCACACCATCGATAAAGGCAAAGAATAGTCATAGTGATAACCAACGATTAGAAGCATAGTGTTGCCCGACGAGATAAAAATAAAGTTTCCCGACGAGTAAAAATCCAATGTTGCCCAACGAAAGGAGATCCTGAAGCTAACTGGAGTCTCACCAATGGAACTATCAGTTTTCACTGACAACTAACTACAGAGGTGACCGACGGAACATAGAGTTCAGAAAATGACAAAATATCTAGTTGGCAAGAGCTAAAGATAGACTTAACTGGTTGTTTTCTTTTTTTTTAATTTGACCTAAGTTAAGTGATTGATTTAAAGATGATTTGTACAGTTGGCAAGAATATAATTACGATACAAATCAGGAGTTATGCTTTAAATCTAATTGGCTAGATTTTTTTTCACACCAAGAATCAAGAATCAAGAATCAAGAAACAGTAAATATCATGTCTATATAAGAGACAAGCTTAATTCATTTATGAATGTGATTAAGGGGAGTGAATAGAAAGAGGATTTTGAAGAGAAAATGATGAAGAATATCTTCATACAGTCCTGATCAATCAAGCTGAAGGAGAGCTAAGGAATTCTGCAGACACCAACAAATAGTGAGCATAACATCACAGAGCAGAAAGTGTGGAGCACAAAGAATTGAATTGATACATTGATCAGAGAGGTAATGTACTTAAATAGATATGAAAATATGCAATTCAAATTTGCAATATGAACAGGTCATAGTGTTTTAGTTTAACCATTGAAGCATCTAGTCTCTTAACCAAGTAGGACTTAACAATCTTCTATATATTGAGGTACATCCCAAGGAGTGCCAAAAAGGTTGATTCATGAAAGTTGCATTAGACTTGCCCAATACCTATTGATAGTCTAAGAAGGAGGCTGATTCAAGGATGGTAGCAATAGATGCCCGATACTAAGTGACAAACTCTATTTATAAAATCCTCTAACAAGGTCGCACTTAACAGCGTGTTTGTAACCTTTAACAAGGTTGGCTCCTAATAGGGCTCACTTCAGAAGAGTGAAAATTTGGGGTACCGGTCCCAGTGGTTTTTCTCCTAACAGGGTTTCCACGTTAAAAATTCATGTGTTAGGTGTGTATGATTCATTTCTTTATTATTTTTTATCTGACATAGTTAACACTGGTTTGATCGATATACTTTACTTATTTACTGAGTTTTGGTAAATAGTTATACTACTTATCAGTAATCAAGAAAGAATAAGGATTGATAGAGAACACCGATGGACAGTTAATCAATATAAGTATTTCATGGCATGCATCTTGTAGGGACATAATAATCTGAGGTTTATTGATTGGTGGTTAAGTTTGAAAGGATAAATTTATGAGGCCACTGATTCACCCCCCTCTTAGTTATTACTAACACTAATAGGGTTTCCACGTTAAAAATCCATGTGTCATTATGTTTATGAGTCATTACTTTAGTGTTTTGCATTACACATAACTAATTCTGGATTGATCGGTATACACTAAGCAATTTACTATTTTTCGGTAAATGAAAGACTGCTAATCGGTAAATAGTAAGAATAAGGTTTAACAGTGAACTCTGAGAAATAGTTATTTGTTAAAGGCATGCATCTTGTAGGATTGAAGATAACTAGAGGCTTAATATTGTGGTACTAAGTTTTTGGGTTGTTTTATTGGAATATTTTTGAGGCCATTGATTCACTCCCCCTCTCAGTTATTCTAACAGTATTATCTATCACATCAAGGTGATAAAATTATTGCACTTAAAGGACCTTTTATCAACAATATTGAGATTGTATTATTCAGGTCACAATTTATTATTACTCTTTAACAATTGTAACATACTCAGAATCTCCTAACAGAGTAGACTTAACCGTCTTTGTTTAAATATCCTAACCAAGTGCACACATACATTGTGTTGCAAAATCCTTTCACAAGGTAGATCTAGCAAATATTATTGTTACTTCTAATAGGGTAAGATCACCAGAAGTGATCAATCTTTGTAAGCTCTAACAAGCTACTTTATTACTACAGTAGTGAAGCTTTGTGGGTTCCATCCCCATCGTAGTTTTTACCTTCTAACAAGGGTTTCTGTGATACCAAAATACATGTGTTATGTGTATTTGAGTTTCATGAATATTTTATTGTTTTGATTACATGCATTTACATTTCTGCAATGGTATTTCCTGTATGGTGAAATAAAACTAGTCAGTCAGTTAATACAGTTTATGTTTACAAGGTTTTGTTTTGAGAAGTTTTAAGGGTATTGATGTTGGAAATATGTTGAGTAAAGGTGACTGAGAGGGGGAGGGGGGAGGGGGGTGAATCACGAACCAATAAAAATTTATCCTTTTAATCCAATATTATATTATCTAATATGATTGCATACATGAAATGAAAAGCAATAAAACATCCATAATATTTGACATAATATTTCGTTACCCAAAAACCTTCCAAATAGAAAGTAAAACTGGGGTGGGGATAGTACCCACAAGATTTATAACTACAGTATAAATTTATCTTGTTAAATCTTACAATTGACCACTTATGATGGCATGCCCTATTAGGAGCAATAAGGACCATTAGGTCCACCTGTGAAAGGATTTAGTACAATACAATCAAGTAATGCAACTCTGTTAGGAGATTTATAAAGGACTGTTAGGTCCACTTGGTTTGAGGATTTTGTTTATGCACCTGTTACGATGAACCAATAGATGATCTTCAATGAAACTCTAAATTACTGAATAAGAAACAATGATATAAACTAATCACCTGATTGTGATGGATGAGTCTCTGCTATTCCTTATACTGTTGTAGCCTCTTTAACAATCTGCCAGTTCATATTCACATACATGCGTCTACACATATATTCACTCTTATTTGGATAAAAAAAATACTTTATATTTATACCTTATCCAAATCAAATGCAACTGTAAGTCAGCTTCCATAAGATAAATTAATATCTAACAATATAAGCTAAGTCGGCCTAAAACTGTTACTCGGGTCCAGTGATCCACTCGGGCAATATACTGGCACTCAGGCATTATACTATCACTTGGGAAACATACTAAAATCTGGCACTCGAGCTACTCTGTGTACTCAGGCTACTCTAATCACTCGAGTAATACTAATTACCACTGTCTACTTGGTCGACACTGCTATTGCTCGGGTTACACTGTAACTTCTTGGGTTGAACTGTTGGCTCGGTCAACACTTTAATGACTAAGTGTTTTGGCACTAATTAAAAATATTTCTTTCCATAAGGTCATCAATCTCCCCCTTTGCATTAGTGACCAAAAACACTTATCATGTTCAAAAAGTGCTCAACCTTTTGAGTCAAAACTCCCCCTTACCATATGCTTGGGTACTTACTCGGGTTTTGACAATAGCTTTGTGGCTTGATTACAAGTGACTTTTTTTTTTTTTTTTTCAAAATTATTTTTGAAACACTTATATGCATCTCTTCTCTACTTGTCTTATGTACATGTATTTCCTTATATATATCTTTCCTATATCTTATATACATTTCCCCCTTGTTTTTGACACAAATGCCAAAATATATCTATATGGTAATACCAAAATAGGATAGGAAATCACTATCTACCTTTAAAATCTGAGACAAAGTATTGTCCCAATTATCCTGCAACACCTTCAGGATGTGTAACTCTATCTGTATCTCTGCTGATAGCTCCATCATAAGCTCTACAACTGAAAAGTTGTTGTCATGAATAAGATTCTTGGCATGAGCTATATGCTTCTCCATTACATCCATGTGTGGAAGGATTTGGCTCTGCATAGCTGTGAGAGATTCTCTTATCCTTTCTTCTTCCCTTAGTAATTCAACCTGCATGTCTGTTAGATACTTAATTTTCACAAAATGTTCTGAACTTGAACTCGGGTTAAGTGCCAACTGATTTGCACTTTCCTTCAGATTTGTATCTACCTTTGTCAGCTTTGTCTTGATTTCCATTGTGAAGTTTTAAGTATCACTTAGCTTTAGAAATAATCAAGCAAAATTATTTACTGTAGTTTCTAGAGAGATAATGAGAGAATTTAGCTTTACTTGATCAATTGCAATCTTGCTTGCAACATTCTCTAGAACTTTCTTCTCTAACTTTCTTTCTGCCTTCTGCAATAGTTTTTCTTGACCACTTAAATATTTATTGAACTTGTGGACTATGTCTACAATTTGTTCCATAATATAATCACTCTCATTTACTTCTACTTCTAGTGCATCTAGGAATATACCTTTTATATCTTCCAGCACTCTGTTTCTCTTCTTTTCTGCTAAGAGATTTTGTTGTGTAGCTCTTTTATTCCATAGCTCCCCTAGTGTATCCATTTTCTCTACTGTCAGATTGGATAGACCCAATTTGGAATTACAATGTCTTTCTCAAGATCAATATCATCAATGTTTATTTCTTTTCCTTTTCCACTGTCCTTAGGATTGGGTGAAGGAACAATTTCCTTACCTTTTCCACTATCATCCATATCCTTTCCTTCCTCAGTTTTCTCTCTAGTATTCAGTTGGAATAGGTCATTGACATTTTTTGCACCAATTGTAGGGTCTGAATCAACTATAGCATCAATTCTCACTGAAGGAAAATTCATAGTTTCCTTCTGTGACTTGGTCAGGCTTGGCCCAGTAGTAGGTGGAGCCTGGTGCTTGGTCCCTACTAGTCCAGATGTAAATTTAGTAGAATTTTATTTTCTCAGAGATAGGATGATATGTATAGGTGATTGGGGTAGGGATGCCATTACCTCCACTGGTATTTGTTCTACATTGGATGCTTCAATAGATTCTACCTTAGGTAAATCTACATCATCAGTCTTTTCTTTGTGGTCTGTACTCAGTACTTCTATCTTGTCTTCTTCTTTGCTTCCCAAGACTGTCTTCCATATCTTTGTAGCAGCCTACACCACATCCTCTATCTTCTTGTTCAATACCTGAAAGGTCCTGAGCCTTGGAGTGTGATTGCTTTCATATTTGGTCATGGCCTCTTTTACCTCTTTGTTTGTCATAGTAGGCATGACTTGCCTCAAGGTCTATTCTCTAATATATTTTTCTATTCAGACAAAATTGCTCCAGGGAACATATATTTCCTTGAATAGGTCTTCAAGCATGTGAATCTTCAATTCAGATGGATCATACTTCCATCTAGACATCTTCTCTACAATTACTTCCTCAAATTGCTTCTGTCCATCCTTTGTTCTGGAAGCATAATTCAGTGATTTTAGAGAACTCATATCACTACCTTCTCTTAGGGATTCAATTTTCTTCTCAAAGGTAGGTGGGGGCTTCTTGAATGTGATTTCATCTTCTTCATCTTCCTTAGGCAATATGAGTTTCCTTCTAGATCTTCTGGGTTTTCTTGTAGTGAGGATAGGGGTAGGGGCCTTAGGTATTTTCTTGAGAACTAGCCTCTTTTTCTTCTTAGGAGGCTCTGCTTCTACCTCTTCCTCTTCCTTTTCAGATATATCATCTTCTATCTTAATTTAATCTTATTTTCTTACTAAGATAGAAGGAGGAGAGTCTGAAGTCTTCCCATACTTCTTTCCAAACTACTCTAACCTCTTCTTTCCTCTTTTCAGAATTTTTGGAATCTAAATCTCTATTGAAATTATGCTCTTGGCTTCTTCATATGTACCAAAGTATGGCGCTTTAGGGTCATCAAGCTCATTCAAAAGAGATTCAATGATGTTCTTGGTCTAATCTATGTTAACCTCATATGCAAGAGGTTTCACCCATGCAACCCTAGGTCTGACTGCCTGAATATATACTTTATCACAATCAACTAGGAAACAAGCATCATCCTTGTGGTCTTCAACCAATTGTTTAGGAATTCTATACCTATTCTACATCTTCTGTCTGAATTCCTCAAAATATGCATCCATGATGCTCTCAATATTGTCTCCTAATTCAGCTATGAACTCATTTATCTGATATATTATGGGTCTGTCCTTCTTCCAAACAACTGTGGATTTGGAAGGGAAAAAATTCTGAATGTAAAAGAATATGCAGATCAGAAGTGAACCAAACTTACATGGATTGGTCTTTGATGATCAGATGCTTTCCATTTTCTTGCTCGATTGGATGAGCTACAACTCGACAAGGTCAAATGAGAGGTTGTTCTTGACCACCTTGTATGCCAAGTCCACAGCCTCACATGGTACACTATTAGGTTGGCTAGAACTATATATTTTGTGAGCAATAACATGAATTCCAAACTTCAATTCCATGTTAGTTACTCCATTTAGTCTCATGTCTCTGCCGTCCCACTTAGCAAGAGTCTTCTTAGCTAGGTCATCCTGAGGTAGGGTTTTAGTGGCTTTAGACTTGTCCAGCATAGGATACCCTATAACACGGTGTACCATTGTCTTGGTAATCTTCACTGGTTGCTCCAACCATAGCTGCATGTCGTGAACATGGCTCAAAATGAACCTAATCCACTTAACCTAGAAATTCTATGGCATATGCATGATATGTGTCAAACCCTTGACTTCTAGGTGTTTATGTTCTGGCTTCACAAAGTTTATCATATGCATTATTTATTTCCAATGTCCCTAGCTGTTGAATTGTGCAATGATAGAAGGCTCTAATGTCATTAATCAACAATACCCTTGGAGGAATTAGGGAATGATCTCCCATCAGGTTTATCTCCTCTACAACTACTGAATGAAGCTTAAACTTAGGAGGTTCGCAGATAGAATTCCTAACCAACATCTTAGATCCTTTCTTAACCTTGCTACTGGATGTGGATGCCATTATGCCCGGAGGTTTGATAAAACTTCACAAATTAAAACTTTCAAATACAAATTCACTCTAAATCGCTTAAGGCACTGAATCACTCTGCAAATTGAAAGCTTTATAAATAATAACACTTGCAATTCATCTTTTATAAGATATTTTACTGTTGTGTTTTCATTAAAAGATCTGTACATGGTAGCTGGCATAGCTTGGAATAAAACTTGATGAACACTAACTTCTGTATCCTCAAAATCATATAACTTGACTTAGCTTGGTTAAGCCTATGTAACTCAGGTGTTACTGAGATCTTGAATCGGTTAAAAATACAATGTGTCCTAGTGCATCAATATGATGATTTGGACTTACCATCATGTCTGGAGCTGATGTAGGATGGCTTGTATGCACAGTTCCAGTAGTCTCCTTGCATGTTTATTTGGAGATGGTAGATCCACCCAATTCAGTGCTTTGGGTGCCATTCGATTCATCATTGTTTTGATATGAACTCTCAAGATATTTCCTTACCCACTGCTAATTCATCTGAGTTCTGATTTCAAAAACTTTTTCTTTGCCTTTCTCAAAACCAGTATCCACTTTTTCTCTGTTTGTGCAATTCTTGCTTAGATGACCGAGTTTTTTACATACATAACATCTCTTAGTAGGATTCCTTTTTCTGAGGTGATTCTTTACACAATTTGCACCAATATTCCCGTATTCACCATAGTGACAACATCTGCTCCATGTGTTGTAATCCCAACCAAAAATTGCTTTAGCTAGTTGTTCAATAGGGTTCCATTTCTTAGTTCTGCACTCGGAGGATTTGTGACCTTGTTTGTTACAATTGAAACATTTTCCTTCAAACTTAGGTTTCTTAGTGCACTCACTTGTCCTATGTCCATGTTTGTTGCATTTGTAGAATTTACCATTAAACTTTGATTTTCCATTGCTCCAACACTTGTTTTCTATGTGCCCTAACTTGCCACAATTATTACAAGTAGGTTTACTATTCTTTTGAGTTCCTTGCATTGAGTATTCACCTTGTTCAGTATAACCTAGTCCAGTCTGTCCATGATGTTTGAGTTGAGTTTTCTCTATCAACTGATCCATGCTTCCCTATGAGTTCATCATACTCTCATTGGTTTATTTTTTAGTATTGAGATCATTCTGTAGTCTTTCATTTTCTGTCCTCAGATTGATATCTTCTTGATTTACATTATTGAGTTGACTTATCATATCTGCCTCCTGAAGTGACAAATGATGGATTTCATTTTCTTTTTCTTCTAATCTTGTACTCAAAAATATTTTATATTCTTGTGCCATTTCTCTATCATTTTATTCTTAACTCTTTTGTTCTATTACTTCACATATTCTGACTGAATGAATTTCTTTTTCTCTTTTCAATTTTCTGACTTCTTCATGTAAATTGAGATTCTTTACAAGTAGGTCTTCAATTGATGCATTTGCTTCTTCGAAACTTCTTTCTTTGCTTAAGTATTCAATTCTTTCTTCTATGTAACTTTTGTCATTCATCTGTACTGCTAAATCTTTTCTTCTTTTTAGGGAAAGAGAGAGCTTCTCCTTGAGTTTCTTGATCTGATCCATGGCCACTTGTAGATCTATCTTTTCATTTTCAATGGATTTCTCCAGCCTGTATATTTCTATTGCCTTTGATCTTTTCTCAAGCTGTTAGACTTCTATAAAGAGAACCTTATGCTCTGATACCAACTATTGGAAATATGTTGAGTCAAGGTGACTAAGAGGGGGGGGGGGGGGGGGGNGGGGTGAATCAAGAACCGATAAAATTTTATCCTTTTAATCCAATATTAGATTATCTATTCTGATTGCATGCATGAAATGAAAAGAAATAAAACATTCATAATATTTGACACAATATTTGGTTACCCAGAAACCTTCCAAATAGAAAGTAAAACTGGGGTGGGGATAGTACCCACAAGATTTATTACTGCAGTATAAATTTATCTTGTTAAAGCTTACAATTGACCACTTTTGATGGCCTGCCTTGTTAGGAGCAATAAGGACTATTAGGTCCACCTTGTGAAAGGATTTAGTACAATACAATCAAGTAATGCAACTCTATTAGGAGATTTATAAAGGAATGTTAGGTCCACCTGGTTAGAGGATTTTGTTGATGCACCTGTTAGGATGAACTAGTAGATGATCTTCAATGCAACTCTGAATTGCTAAATAAGATCCACTGACATAAACTAATCACCTGACTGTGATGGATGAGTCTCTACTATTCCTTATATTGATGTAGCCTCTTAAACAATCTGCCACTTCATATTCGCATACATGCTTCTACACATATATTTACTCTTATTTGGATAAAAATAATAATTTATGTTTATACCTTATCCAAATCAAATGCAACTGTAAGTCAGCTTCCATAAGATAAATTAATATCTAACAATATAAGATAAGTTGGCCCAAAACTATTGCTCAGGTCCAGTGATCCACTCAGGCAATATACTGGCACTCAGGCATTATACTATCACTCAGGAAACATACTAAACTCTAGCACTCAGGATACTCTATGTACTTGGGCTACTCTGATCACTTAGGTATTACTGATTACCACTATCTTCTCGATTGACACTGCCACTGCTCGGGTTATATTGTAACTGCTCAGGTTGCACTGCTGGCTCGGTCAACACCGTGATGACTAAGTGTTTTGGCACTAATTGACAATATGTATTTCCATAAGGTCATCAACTGATTCACCCCTCCCCTCTTAGTACACACCTTTCTATCATTCCAACAATATATATATATATATATACATATACCCTGTTAGATGAAATAGTAGACCTAGGCTGTCTTGGCAAGAGGTCTTAGCTGGTTTTGTTGAGCCTTTTGATCTTTCTCTTAATTTTTTTTGGTTTTCTCTCACTGCTGAGATCTTATGGTTTACCTGGAAGAGGAGAAATAAAGATGTTTTCCAAAACAAGAGGGGAGTGCTTACTGAGTTTAACTATAAACTAACCCATTTTTATATTATGTCTTAGGTATCTGAAGTTCTAGATATCCCCAAAGATAGATTCATGATCTTGGTGCGGGAAGGAGCTATTATTATTTATAAAGAAGACATACTATCTGCTAATTACTTTGAAAATTATGTGGATGAGCTGAACAAGGAAGAACTAGATAACCTAAATATGTTTGTCGAAGAGAAATGTATTGATATTGAAAAAGAGAACCTGCTAATCAACAAGAACTGAGAGGACAAAGAAATCAACTGGGAAGAGCCAACAAATATCCCAGTGGCTATGGATCCACCTATTGGGGCCTTTGAATGTGACAAGGCCGAATGTATCAATAACATAATAGGATAGTGGGATTAGTTTTATAGAAATGTACTCCTCCTTTTTGGCATATATCAAGGTGTAACTATGTATTAGGGTCTTTTGGATGTAATTTTGTAAAGGGAAGGGATTATTTTCTTTGACTGATACTGTTGATATCACTATTTTGTAATGATATTTCACTCCAATTTTATATACAAATTGACTCAACAAATTACAACTTCTTGAACTGCACTCATCACTATTCTTGATGACATCCAAAAACAAATGTTGTTGTAGGTTATTGCAAGTGTTGAACATGAACTTCTATGCATTTTATGAACAAAATTTTGGGAAGTGCCTTCCAAGGAAACAATTGATTTAAATTTAAGTCACTAATGAAATTCCTATCTTAAAACAAGTGTTGCAAACTAACGAAGTTCTTGTCTGTTACCCCTAATTTTTGACTCATGCTCTATGTTTTATCATTGCCCAAAATTGGGAGTTTATTATCCAAGAGGTAAAATGTCTACAAATAATTTTTCAGCCTAGTTTGCATTTTCCCCTTGTCAGTTGAACATTGAATCTTGAACTTGTCTAGTTCAAGGATCAAGGTTCAACGTCGCCTTGCGGTGTGTTTCGCTTTTTCTTTGCTTTATGTGAAAAATGAGCGACGTGGTTTGCAAAGTTCACTTTTCCGTTGAACTTTGAATCTTGAACTTGTCTAGTTCAAGGTTCAATGTTCAATTGCGGGCTTCATCTTGCAAAAGGTGTAGTAGAGTCTAGGTTTTCACCGCTCACGCGGTTTTTTTTTTTTAAATACACCAAGAGGAAGTAATGTTTTATTACCCATTGAGCTTAATTCATGAACTAAGCTATATTAAAGTTTGTGGTTCAACCGAAGCTTGCGTGTTGAATAGGTGAAAAAATAGCGGTGATGTGAGTAAAGTGACAGTTGGTGGGTGATGATTTTATCCGTGCATGTTCAAGATACAATCATTATTAGATATGACACTTATATGTCATTTTAGTCATTTAAGAGTTGCGATACATAATGATCGCATCAGGAAAAAACTCTTGTCACATTTAATTAAGAGACCACATTGTCATTTAATGCAAAGCCTTCGCATTTTGTGGGAAAATCAGTTATAAGTTAAGAGTGCGCGTTATCAGTCTTCTGGTGTAGTTCTCCTGGTGAAATTGAATTGGTGGCGCAACAGAAGGTATACTCTCATCCTGTGAAGCTTAGAGTGTGCAAAATATTTAGGTTAGTTTTTTGCTCTTCCAGAGTCCCTGTTCGAAATTGAAGCCATTTGAAAAAGTTTGATATTGAAAGGCTCTGTTTTCTTCTGCAATTTCAGTATTTTGTAAATCTTCCCCGTAAGAAATATGAATTCCCCGCTCCCAAATTTTGGGTGAAACTCTCCTCTGGTTTGTTCACTTCTTGAATGCGATGACATAATGATAAAAGAAGGTGCCTTAGAGGTGATTCACGGTAAGATTAAAAGCCCTATTTCTGATTCTATAATAGAGAAGGTGGTGTTGAGTGGTTTAGCTGATGCAGCGACGTTTCCCCTAGTGGCCCCCTATCCAGAGTTAGTAATGGACTGTGTTAAAAGGTATGATAGAGAAGAGAGATGCAATAAGAAAATTGACAAAAGCCCTCTAATATTCATTAACCAAGATGTTATCCTCACAACAATGGGCATTCCAGAAAAGGATCCTTATGAAGGATGGACGATTGCCTCCTATTCTTTTTTCTTAACGAAGAAACAGATTTATAGAAATGAAATTGCCAAACAATGGTTGTTGGAGGCAAAAAGAGGAGGGTCAAGGCTGCCAAAACCCCTTACTATAGATCATTTCAAACCCAAAGTATTAGAATTAGTGATTTTGTTGAAGAGGATCAAAGGTAATAACCACGCTTATTACTGGAAAGACTGGATGTATTTCTTTATCCAAATAAATTTGGGAGGGGAAAAGTTTATTGATTGGGCAGATTGTATTGCTGATGAACTTCAACCTCAACTAGCAAATTATTCAAAAAAAGCCAGTGGCTTCTATATGTCTTCTTATTTATTCTATGCACTAGCTTGTACTAGAAAGTGGGATGGTTTATTTCATGAATTACCTGTTCCTAACATGAAGGTGTATGAATATTATCCCCATTTGTAGAAAGAATTCTATGTTGATAGTTTTATGAAAGTAAATAGTGTTTTTCTGGGAAGATTGACCTTTGAGTTGTAGGGGAACATTGAGCAAATAATGTCAGAGGAAGCCAAGAAGTTCATCAATGTCTTTGGGAGTTTCTTCATTCAATTCAGAAGGTTTAATTACATAAGGGTGGGCAGATTTGAAGGGGAACCATTCAAATTGACCAGATATGCTCTGGATTTGCATGTTGTAACTGAAGTTGGGCACCAGTTGGCCCATGTGCACAAAGACCTCAAAGACAGAAAGGGTAGATCCAAATCTAGTTTTCCTATAGAACTAGGTTTTTATTCCTGCAAGAATTCTTCTGATGCTCTCAATCTAGAGCAGGAATTGAATAAGTTGAAACTAAAAACCTTCAAGGCTAGGAGAGATTTTGAAATTAGGTCTTATGCTACATGAAATTTTAGTTTACCTTCTAAATTTCATCATATCCCTGAAATGGAGGACTTCTAGGAAAACTGTGCAGACGATTTTGAGGTCAGAAGGAGATTATGGTGTAGATTTACACTTGTACAAATAGTTAACCTGGAAACAGGCATTGATGCCAATGGAATCGAAGAGAGGGAGGATGAAGATATAGTTGATGAATAGTATAAAGAGAAGATTCAGGGGTTGCCACTTCCTGAGATTGACTGGAATATAAAAGAAAGGGAGAGTATTCACATCAAAACTCTCAGTGTTATAAAAATAACCGAAAAATGGATTGCTAGAAAAAGACCACCTCCTCATAGAAGGCACAATACTAGAGGGTCAGATCTTAAATCTCATGATGAAAATGTGGTGCAGAGCACCCTAGGGTTTAGCTCAAAACCCTAGCCCCAGCAATTTTGAACAAGTTTTGATACAAGTCTTCTAACGAGCAAGTCATGTTTTGCATTGTCGCTCAGTCGTAGAGCCAGCAGCGAGCAGAAAGGTAATGCATCGCACACTCGCGAGCTAGTTAAAAGTTAAGTCTTATAGTGAGCAAGTGCACGACGAGGAGCTCATTGCAAGCTTGTGAGTCAATTCACAGTCAGAGAAAAACCGATGCGACAACGCGACGGGCGCTTAATCGCTCAGTCGCCGAGGAGCAAACAGCTAAGTAGGATGTGCGAGTGAGCGACACCTTGTGCATTGCAAGGTCGCAGGTGACTTGACGGTTAAGTGAAAAGAATGATGGGTGATCATCGCTCGGTCGCAGAAGAAAAGACATCTTGTCTCCAGACAGTGCGATAGCGCGACACAAGCTCATCGCTCGGTCGCAAAGAAAGAGGCAACTCGAGGGAGAACAGTGCGAGTATGCGACTTGAGCTCATCGCTCAGTCGCAGCTTAAAACATAGCTTAGGTTACAACACAGCGAGTGCGCGACTTGAGCTCATCACTCAGTCGTCGAGATATGGCCAGCTCGTCAGAAAGAGTTGCGAGTGCGCGACTGACGTGCATCGCAGACTCGCTAAGCAAGTAGCAGCTCAGATTAAAGTGCAGCGAGTGCGCGACTAATGTGCATCGCCAAATTGCAAAGCAAGAAGCAGTTAGGGAAAAAGCAATGCGGGTGCGCGACATGAGCTCTTCGCTTAGTCACAGAGGAAAAGACAGATCGGGTAAAGACATAGCGGGAGTGTGACGAGTAGGTAATCACTCAGTCGCAGACCAAGACATGAAAGGTCAATTTCATTCGCGACTATGCGATAAGGAACAGAACAGTCAAATGATCAAACATGCTGACGTGTCAGAAGGAGAAAGCCTTGAAAAGTCTTAACCGCCAAACAGAAAAGAGAATGACACGAAGGAAAAGAGTCATGTACAGAATGTCAACCATGCAGAGAAAGTGAAGATAGGTTGCAGATGAGATGAAGAACAGAGAACAGCTGGAGGACTGAGATCGACAGGTAACCACCAGGGTTACAGAATCGAGGAGAAGCCAGAGATAAACAGAGAAGAAGAATCTATGAAAAAGAGTTCAATTCAGATCAGTGATTGATAGTTAGTTAGTTACAGAGACAGAGTAGACTAGCCAAGCATATTGTAATCTTCTGTATTATTAATATAAAGAAGTTTGTCTGTACTTTACGTGTTCTTTTGTTCTGAGTA
>MU223421.1:555401-597293 GCA_018584345.1 Thuja plicata | reverse complement strand
GTGTGTGCACATATGCATATTGTAGATGAATTATATTACAGGCAAGGATGAAGTAAAAAAACTATTCTTTTAAGGCTTTAACTTCTACTAAGCCACTTTCTTTCTTTCACAGCTTTGGCCCTTAATCTCATGAAAAGTTATCATCCCTTTCAAATTATGAGGTTGATCATAGAGGGTGCTACATAATACATTATTGTATTTTATCTATGGTCCATAGAAACTTTATCTTTCATAGTGCACGATGGATCCACATGGAAATATCTAGTGGAAGCTTAGCATTGGTAGCACACCCTGCTTCCTCTTCTCTAAACGCTTTCTACATTGGCTACATGTCATCCTGACAAATTCTCAAAACAATTTCAAAAGTAAAGACCGTCCCTATCACATTGAATCTCCACATGTTAGTTGTTTTAAATGGTGGGATGACTTTGCTTGACATTTTAAAAAGTGGAGAAGAATATAGAATTATCCACATGACTTCCCTCACATGCAAAATAATTTCCAGGATTGAAAGTTTATAACAATGCGCACAATTGGATATTCTCTATGGCGAAGATCATCATATATGTATCATGTGCTCTTTTCAAAGGTTCCAAGTTGAAGGCATTTATAGGCCCATGCCCAGGAGTTTCAATGGAGGGATTGGACATTACATGTGGTGATAGATTTATGTTTATGTTGTAGAAGTAATTATACAAAAGGATTAGTTGGTGGGTGGTTACAATGACTTACATGATGGCACACGTAGGTACAATAGTGTGGGAATATTTTTCATTATGTTGCTTCCTTTGGTTTGAAGGTGAGGGGCATTGTATAAAAGTAGAGTAGGGGCTCTATCTTAAGGGTTCCAAATTATTCCATCATGATAACTGATTTGCAATAGTGCACTATTAGAATAATTTTATAAGTATAAGAAGCACCAAATTCTTTCATAGATTTTTGCATTGTCTTTGATTATTAATATATATATTTAGGTAGAAGACTATGCCAATTGGCCTTTATTGTCTGTAATTTCTCTTCTGTGATCATCTATATTACTTCACATTATGAAATTTTGTGAATGTAGTCATTCTCTACTTAGTTCTTCATATTTTTTGAGGAATTGTATGAATTTGTAGGTAATAAAATCATGTTATACACTCATTTTACTTCCTACTATGCTAAAGTATTTTATTGTTGGCATAACTGATGCAGAGATAAAGTTGAGTATATTATGGTATGTTTTTGATGCAAATCTAATGATAGGTTGATCAGTTATGATGTTGTCATTGATGTCAACTTAGTGTTTGTTGGTTGACAGTGTGCCTGATATGCTGATGTAGCAACAACTATAAATTTCACACAAATTGTAGGGACAAAGCAGATTCTTGAAGGTATCTAAGAAAAGGTGACTGAACCGGTAACTATTTTTTGTGACAATAGAAGTGCAATAAATATTTACAAGAATCCAGCAATGCATACTGTAGACACCCTAAAATGGACAAACTTGCGACTTTACATTTAAAACACTAATTTTCATCTATTAATTAATGGTTTTTTAATCGTTAATTAATCATCTATTTTCTTCTAAATTCATTCCCCAAATCATCTAATCAAATCTCCAAAATTAATTAAATAATGAATTTTATTTAATTAATTAACCTTAATTGATTAATTTCCATTAATTAATTAATTAAAGTCAATTTCCTAAAGTTTAAATTTAAATATTTAAACTTATTAATTAATTCTTCCAATTAAATTAATTAATTTCTTTCAATAATGCAATTCTAAATAAAAAAGAATTTAATTATCTCACATGTTGAAAACTTTAATTTCAAAAATGAATTAAATATTCAATTATGTTCAAAGAGATAACTCCTAATCAGATCACATGGGTTACTCCACCCACCTCTTCAGTTCTAAAGGTAACTCAAAATTATCTCTTTAGTTAACAAAACTCTATCTCCTCTCTCTCAGTTGAAGAGGTGGAGTTTAATGATTGCTTCTCTAGTTCCCTTTGATCTCAACCGTTCATCTTTCTATCTCTGGGATTGATCTCAACCATTCATCTCATTCTCAATTCCTATATAACAAACCCTTTATAACCATTTAAAGGATCCAAGATTTCAAGATTATGTGTGCCATTACTCTGTCAAATTGGTTCAAGCATCAAGCCATCTTGCAATGAAAGCAATTCAATATCATATTCTTGACGCTCCCAAGTCATAGACTTTGCCCACACCAATACTGAGCATCACACAGACAACGTTACAGAAGGAGTAGATAGAGAAAATAGAAGCTTCAAGCAATTGGGTCTGAATTCATTTGTTTTCCTATTGTTTTCTTGTACATTTTATTGATTCATAGTTTTGTTAGTAGTAGTTCTTTCTATCGATTTCCCCATTGCAAATTGGTGCTACTAACCCCTCGTTAATCAAGAGCATAACCGATTTTGATCCCCGTGTACATTTTGGTAAACCCAACATGAATCAAACAACTTGAATATCACTTGCAGATGACAGATAGAACCTTTTGGCCACAACCATACGATTGCAAATTTATTTTTTCATGCTTTTCTTGATAAACTTGTAATTTTGCAATCGCTGGTATTTTATCGGAATTGACGAAAGATTGTCGTAATCGTCTAGTTTATTGCCACAATCGTTGTAAGGGTTTCACAATATTTTTTTGTCATTATTTACAAGTCTGTTTTCTTTCTCTATGCTGCAATTGACCGATCTATGCTGCAATCGTTACCAGTTTACCGTAATCACACAGATTTTGCCACAATCGACTGATCTGTGCTGCAATTGACAACATTCTACCGCAGTTAAAAGTGCTTTACCACAGTTGACAAAAGATTGCTGTAACTAATAGAAATTTATCACAATTGATAGAAGATTAATGCAATTGACATAAATATTGCAAATCAAATTGAACATCACTGTGTTTCTGTCAGAATCTGATTATTTTCTTTGTTTTCTACATCAATTAAAAATGGAAAAAAGTAACTAAACACATCCGAGGTGCTAGATCACTAAGAGAAGCCATAAGAAGGACCAAAAAATATTGAACACAACAAAGAGCCATATTAGCCATCACAACAGAAGATCAAAGTGAAGCATACATTAAATATCAATTCAATCAAATGTTCGCAGCTAAGTACAAGGTCACAACTAGTCTTAGCGGTCTTAAAAATTCAGGAGTTCCAAGTTATTCTTTAATTCTTAATTAGACTCTTTTTTGAACTAATCACGTTTGTTGACAACTTGTGGTGAGGATAAGTTTAAAAAGTAACTAAAATCAATTCATTTGTCATTTTAGTGCTTAAAAAGAACATTTCATGCAAACATCTTGAACCTCAGATTTACATATCAGTGCTTAAAATTGATGTGGAGGTTAAGAATTGAACAAAGGTAAACAACATTTCAAATTTGGTGCAATAAAATTGAACAAGAAATCATCACCTACTTTGGGCTTTAAAACTGAAGACTTGTGCTTGTATGGGTGATTAGCTTAGTTCACATTTCAATCTTTGGGGTTTAAACTATTAACCTTGTGTCTTGAGTCTTTGGTGTGCTTGCACAATATGTTAGATTAAAAACCTTTATACTATTTAGAAAGGCCTGTCTAGGGAATGTGCTTCTTCCTCAGAGAATGACCTTAAACCGATAATCCTTCCAATCAATATATAAACAAGACGCGACCCAAAGTTCTATTTTATATCTAGCCAAGCTCGAGAAAGGTGTGTTGATGATAGCCTGGATCAGGTGAATTATCCCTAAGGAGCCAACGTGGTCAACTAGAATCTTAAGTGATTCACACACGTACAAACTGATTGGATAGATGCCACATACCCTACTACAACCTTGTTAAAATAGAGGCCAACCCTATTCACCTCCTAATAGACACATTATTATAGTGCAAGGGGTTACAAAATTCCCCCCCAAGATTCCCAACAAATGTGTTCCAGGGTGTTGTGTTAGTGAAAGAGATCTTCACTAGCATGACAACAATATCTGGCAATGACAAAAACACAGGCGCCTACATCGTGGACCTTCGTGTCCTAGTAGTGTGACACTTGTGTGAGCTAACGAACATTCAAGAATTGGGCCTATAATATTGTATTTGATAGCCAAAATTGCCTTAGATTAATCTATTTATCCTTGTGTAAAAACCCATGCTAGATTAAAAAACACATTATCCATTGTGCTTGTTCTTGATTAGTTTCCAAAATGCAAAACAAACATCAAAACTGTCAAAATGAGTCCAACATGTTAAAGTTTGGGGTTGTCAACTATCAAACTGTTCTGCAAAATAGAAGCCTTGTTCCTGAAAATCAATTCTATCAGACAGTGAAGTAAATTGTTAGTCTTTTTTTAGGCTATCTCCCCTTTACCACAATTGACTGCATTTTTCCACAATTGACAGAAGTTTTCCACAATCGTCCTATTTATTGTCGCACTTGACCTGTTTATTGTCACAATTGGTGATAGATTAGTATAATCAACCAGTCACTTTACCGCAATCAGTGGAGGTTTACCGCACTTGACCAAAGACTTTAAAACACCCATTTTACCAAAAAAACCTTGAAAAATACTCTTCATTCTGTGAAAAAGATCAATGTCTATCCTAGAAAAATGTGAAGAATATTGTGTGAATCTCAAAACTTTAAAGATCATAAATTCTTTGAAAGCATGATTATCATCCAAGCATTGTTAGTTCGAAAGTTCAGACTCAAAATATATTGATCCCATTATCTCAAAATCATCATATCTCTATCAGTGACTTTGTCCTAGGCAATAGTCAAAAGTCCTGTTCTTACATTACCAAGTCTTTGAGATCAAGATAAATCAACATCTATCCTTAGAATTATTCTTGTCTAAACATAACTCAGACTCTCCTAGAAAGGTTATCCTTTTGTTTTTTGTTTATATCACTTGTTTTAGTCACAAAATCTGGACAAACACTATGTCTCACACACCTTATAGAGGGCCTTACAGAAGGTCGAAGGCTAAAGCTCAACCTGATGAGTCTTATGTCAATAGATTTCCCCCTTGGGAACAAGAGCAAGAGGAAGACCCTTTCAGAAGTACCAGTGCTACTCTTTTCATTGAGAAGTCCTCATAGACCAACATTGTTCAATAATTTCACAGAGGAGGAGCTCGAAGACATAGATCAAGATGCCTATTCTACACAAGTTGTTGATACTATTGTAGAGAGGAATCCTTAACATTTCTTAGGCATGTTGATTAAGAAGGGAGTCAAACTCCCTACTAAATTCAATGTGTCAACCATATGGCGCAAAAATCCTCTCGCAGGTCAAAACACTACTCAACCCTCTCAAATAGAACTTGTGATATCTCAAATATTCCCAGCCTTGACAACAATGACATCAACATAGACTGTGTCCAATCAGACTAGCTCCGCGAACTAAGCAAGCACATCTTCTACGAAAAGCATGAAAGGGTCCCAACTAAGTGCACCCATGTTCATTAGTGTGCCTCAACCCTTGGCCTCATGGCCTTTCTAGTCAAGCTCTCATGCTATGTCCTCAATCCCACCAACAAGAAGCAACCCATTTGCAACTTTTCCACTACTATAGTCAGTCCCTGCTAGCCTTGGGCTCAATACATCGCTCCAACAGGGATCCATCTCTACGGGTTTGATTTTCAGTCAAATACCCTCCCAAATTTAGTCCTTTTCTCATATAGGGACCACAATAAACCCAACAACAACAACCTCAACCCCAACAACAAACATAAAAGAATCAATCTTGGGCCAATCACATGCCCCCATATCAGAATCACGTGTTGGGGAACCAATATCAAGTCTCAAGGATGAGATCGTATGTCCCTACTCAGGGTACATAGAGGTGCAACCTCATACCTAATACAACACAAAGGTACAATGTCACAAATAATCCTCAATCTCAAAAAGACATGCCAATCCATCAAGTACAGAGCCTTCAAACCCAAATGATGGACATGCAAAATCAAGGGAAAACCAAGTCCTACACCACAGAGGATTTGTATCCATACCCCTTTGATCATTCATTGCACATGTCTCCATTTTCAACTCATTTCTCGGTACCAAAATTTGACAAATAAAGGGGCAGTACCAACCCTGTTGATCATATCCCAGAATTCTTTGCTAGTTGCATTGAGGTCGCACACGACGAGACATGCTTAATGCGACTATTCCTACAAAGATTAGCCAGACCAGAAATGGAATGGTTCTCACACTTACCTCATGGCATTCTATCTTGGGGTGAATTGGCTGAAAAGTTCATCGCTCACGTCCATCACAACATCGAGTGCAAGGTCAACATCAAGGAACTTTTTGACATCAAACAAAAAGATGGAGAGTCCTTTCTAAAATTCCTGCAAAGATGGAGGAATACTGAAAAAAGAATCACATATGACATACCCGAGAAAGAGCTCATAGTCATGTTCGTTGACAATCTGATTCCATATATGTGATTTACAACATAATTGTAGCTAGCTCCAAACTTCAAGCTGTAACCACCCTAATTTGGTCTGCTCTGACCATAGACCCTATTTTCCCTAAGTTTGATCATACCCCTAATTATGTCATGACAATTCTTCAATGAATTGGCATAATTCATTTAAATCAAATTTAATCTCCTAAGTGATCTTATCACTAAATTACATTAATTGCCTTAGCCAATTAAATCAAAACAAATCAATTAAATAAAAAACAATCAAATACAAGGCTAAAGTAACTAATTAAAAGGAATTAAATAAATCCTAATTACAACTCCTCACTTGCAAAAGGGAAAGTCAATTCCCTAGCCAATGGGAGTTAAATCACTTGGATCACCTCACATGGATAACCAAAGATTCAATCTCCACCTCTCTTCAACTTTCAATCCTAACCTCTCATTCCTCAAATTATTCTATAAATGGAATGAATTTTGAGCTTAATGGGCCCATAATCTTAGAATTTGAAAGCATCCTTATGCTGCCCCTAATTCTAGAACTTCAATTAAAAACTTATGCTGCTCATATTCTTAGAGATTTCTATTGCATTTTAGCTCAACTTTCTTAGAAATTGTCATAATCTTTCATTTGGAGCTTTAAAATGAACTTTTCTTGAGAATTTTAGCTTAAATCCTTTAAATCTTCCATTCTAAGCATGAATGTGTCACTGATTAATGCATAATCTGAGGACAAATTATAGCATTCTTCAAACTCTTCTTAGATAGTGAGCAATATGTCAAATTTAGTGATATTTGTGTTCTTTTCCATTGATTTACATGCCTATTTCACTAATGCAATGACATATTGAAGTGTTGTGTTGTAGCTAGCAGATCCACAAAATACACACATTTTTGACACCCACTGTGGGGAAATTTCTCAGATTTTACCTCATTTTCTAATCATTTTTGACTAATTTTGGTTATGTGTTTCCAGGTCCAGAGTTGCCTTTTGTTGATCCAGGATCGCATTCAGGAAAATGCCTCGCATACGAGAAATTAGATCACATCCCGAGTTTCTAAACTCGCATTTGGTGATTTCTACATCATATATGGTAAAGGATCATATTTGGTAAGATTTGGTATCGCCTTTTGTGCAAAGCATCGCATTCGGGAATTGACCTCGCATACAGGATATCTAGGCTCGCATCTAGGAAAGGAAATCACATCTGGTTATTTGATTTGCAAAATTAAATTTCTAACCACTTATCTTGTGACCTTGTCTTTTTCTGTCCTTTAAACAACTTAATTATTGATTGCAGGTTGCTATCAGAGTCTTTTTTCACAAAAAGGTGGAAAGCAACTACTAACTTGTGGTTTGCAGGTTGTAGAATTATTCAATTTGATTTCATTTGTTCAAATATTTAAAACTAAGTACATTTTCCAGGCACTTACTAAATTGACCAGAGGATTATGCTCTTTTCCTTTAAGGAAAATAAGAAACTCAAAAGTCAATTTAGGATTTGAGAAGAATTTGGGGAAAAATTGAACAAGGAAAACTAACATTGTATAATTATTCTTGGGATAGTAATTGAACATTCAAAGCATTAAATCTTCTGGTTAAATGAACAAGCACATTGTATAATTCTTTTTGGGAAAGTAATTTAGCAATCAAAGTATTAAATCTTGTGGAAAAATTTAACAAAGCAAATTCATTGTGTAAATTTGGGAAAAGTAAATGAACAAGCAAATCACCTAATTTGGGGAAATTGAACAACACAAATTTGCATTTAAAATGCTTTGTGCTTTCTTAAAATCGGAAGTTAAAGTCAAACTTAAGCTTACTACTTAGTCTCGCTAGAGGATTTTCTCTTCTTTGCAAGTGGACTAATCAAAGACTCGTCATGGGTGATTGAGCTTTGAGTGAAGTAGTTTGAGGAAATGAACTTGTTTGGTGTGTTTGTGGGAGAAAATGACATGTAATAGGAGAGTATGCTCTTTCTCTTTTGAAGAATTAGAAATCTAGACTCCTAAGCTCGCCAATCGTTTTCATCGCTTTCAAAAACATTAGAGGGCTTGCCAATTGAGGAAAAAATCTCCCAGGACGACCCAAGTGCGGACAGGTTTACGCCAACCCTTCCAACTCACAATAATAAATATGCTTCCTTGTAGGCCAAAGCCTTGGAAGACGTAACCGGTTTTGTTCCTAAAATTTCAACATCATTCCTTGAACATGCTTAAGTGTGTGTAGATCGGAGCCGCTTGAATCTTACTTGTCAGACTACACACATTTGAGTACTCATAGGGCTATAAGCCTCAATTTTGCCTTGTGTAATTCTATGGGAGGTGGTTGTGAATGAATTCACGAACATAATAAACCCTTGTAGTCAAACAAACCCAATTTATCTATGAAAGGGTGATAATCTTTGTGTAAGTAAAATAGTAATTGCCCCAAGATACTCACCATTTTGTGCCCTCACTTGCGTTTGGAGTCGGCTAATACGACATCCTGACTAGAGCCATTGCATGCTTCTTGATGGTCATATTCTGATTAGCATGTGAGGGTGTACCTGAGTCTAAGAGAAAATATTTTTATTCGATACTTAGAAAATAGGGAATAGGGAAAGTGTTTGATCACCCTTAACAAAAGAACATTTCTTGATGTGTCCAAAAGACTCACTAAAAAGATAACTCCAAAAACAAGCAATAATTTTCATTCACTAACATACATGGTGTTTACAACTCACTGAAAAAGTCTTAGAAAACCTCTGCTGTCAGACAAATTTCATGCATTTCAAAACAATTTTGATAAAAAATTCAAAAATAGTAGAGGCTCATTTTTGGTCTGTCCAATCTCACATCTGGTTGCATTAGCTCACATCTAGGGTATTTCATGGCTTCTAGTCATTCTTGGCTCACATTAAGGACACTTTCTCGCATCCATGGAATCAAAGCTCACATCTGGTAAAACACAAGCTCACATCTGGCATACCAAACCTCACATTTAGGGAATTGCATCTAGTACAATGGGCCTTTACACAAGTGTTTCTCAAAGAAATTTAGTACCTTTGGATACCCTTTTAAATCTTCAGTCTGGTCTTGTTGCTCTTTTTGGTTTGCCTATCACTGTTTCACAAATTGTTTAGAAGTCTACCTTGCATGTCCTTTAGGATTGTCGCAATTGGTCCCAAATCGTGTTGTCTCTTTATCAAACAAATCTTCTCAGTTCCCGTCTCACTATCAAGGAATTCTAACCCTCTGATGCTAGAATTAATCAATCCAAACAATCAAATTTCTTTGATTCCTAGCTCACTATCAGGGCATTCTAACCCTTTGACGCTGGAATCGATCACTTCAAGCAATCAAACTCATACTCATCATAACTTTGACAAATGCATTTGGGACAATTCAGAAATTCTTTTGGCACTGTTGGGAGACTTTGGTCAATACAATCTTACAATGGATAAAAAAAGAGGTGATAAACCTTATGGTCTTAACAACAAAGAAGAAGATATTCTCATTAAAACACTATCAAAGAAAATGCAAGCTTTGAAATCGGAAATTGAAGACTTCAAAGAAGAAAAGGATACATCATCAAATCAGTCTTCACTAAGATCAATCTTTCTTCTTTTCTATGATCATGATTCATACTTGTCTTCATATCCTTCAAGTAAAGAGATACCTACTGGTAGTCCTATATTTTATCAAGAGGTTATTTTATATGATCATCTCAATCCTATTTTTGATCAACATACTCACAATCTTGAATCCAACATCTCTTTGGAGAGTTCAAGTAAATCTTAATGTCCATGGGATAGAACATTTACTCCTTTGGGAAAATCTTATGAATCAACACTGGAAGAGCTTCTTGAAAGAAATCTCATCACATTTTACCCTAAAGGAAATGAAAAGGGGGAAGCTTCTAAAGGAAAAGGAAAAAAATTAAATTATACCTACTCCAATAACGACAATGTGATCAACATGTTGGAAATTAAATGCAAATCAATCAATGTGATCACTATTAAAGGTGCTAAAGACACATCAATACAATCAAACGCGGTGACTTGAAGTCAAGCACAAGTCATGATCAAAGGAGTGCAATCCTCATCCAAAAAAGCAACATATTTCAAAACACCAGTTGTCACGATTCCCAAACCAACAACAACAAGACAAATAGTTACAATCCCATCTGCAAATTATAACTTGGTAGATAAACTACAAAGAACCTCAGCTCAAATTTCTATAATTGAGCTACTAAAGATATCCTCAGTGCATAGGGAAAATATTGAATAGGCCCTACATTCTGCAAATGTTCCAAAACACATTGATGTAGACAAATTCCAGGCAATAGTTAATCATATCTCAGCTCCACATTACCTATCTTTTTCAGAAGAAGATGACAAGTCATTAAATCATCCACATAACCAACCCCTATACATTGAAGTCTTGATTCACAAATCCCGTGTCAGACGTGTATTGATAGATGGAGGCGCAGGGTTGAACATATATTCTCTCAATCTAATAAAGGAGTTGGGACTTTTAGAACAAACCATTGACTCAAGGAGTAAGATAACTATCAAAGCTTACGATGAAGAAGAAAGATCATCCAAAAGACTCATTGTTCTACCAATCAGAATAGGACCAACTAAATGAAATGTGATTTGTCAAGTTCTTGATCTACCATTGGCCTATAACATTTTACTAGGGAGACCTTGGATACATGAAATGCAAGAAACACCATCTACTTACCACCAATGCTTAAAATTACCACATAATGGGGTGGAAGTAAAAATTCCTACAGATGCAAGCTATACTTGCAATAATGTCAAAGTAGATAGTATGGTTCCTCATAATATGGAAGTCCCAAAAGAATCTGTACCTGAAACGTCTGAAGACATGGTGATGAGATGTTTTGGAAAGACACTAAAACTTGAAGAAACCAGTATGGGAGAATAAAAGCTAGACATGACCCCATCATTAACAAAACTTACCGTATCTCCAAGATCTTATGGGAAACATTCCTCATCTTTCACACCTACACCATAAAAAGAACAAGATATTCATAAAGAAACTGGCATGGTAAGAGCCTCTACTTCTCAAGAGGATGAAAAAGAAGATAAAGATGTCTTGGCTTGGCTCTACAAAGGAGAACCAAAATAAAATGAGGTAAAACATGTGGATATATCCCTAGAAAAGTATGGTAAAGGATATGACCTTCTCAAACAAATGGGATATAAAGGGAAGGGACCTTTAGGAGATAAAGGAAAAGGACTTGTTGAACCTATACACACAGAATTCAAAAAAACCAAAGACAAAAACAATATTAAGTTTCAATAACAATTCAGAAAACCCTACTTCAAGAGATGGTCCAATCTTTGATGAAGGAAGTGATGATGAAGAAGAAGAAACAACATTAGAACCATGGACCTATGAGAGATTATTGCATATTGGTACAAAGTATGCAAATATAAAGGAGAAAGTTATGTACCTACTTTGTAGCACAACAAGAGACTCAAGTTCCTTTGTTGCCACAAGATACTATCCAAGAAGTAGAGGAAACAATAGAAGACTCTCTAGAAGTCCCACTGGTAGAATACAATCATGAAGAAATACCCCAACAACAAGATTTACATCCTAATTGGGGGCAGTTGGTCACAATTTCACATATCCTAGATTTACCTCACTTTGATCTACAAGTGGCTAATAGGGTACATAAGGTAACTATTGCTGAGTTTCTAAATAGATCTGATGATGAAATAACATACTCACATGATTATGAATGGGATAACCTGTGTGATGCTACTATGGACATTGAGGTAGATGTGATTCACAAATTTGCATCTCTATTGGAGAGAGGAGAGAGTTCTAACACCTCCCCTAACATTGCTGTTGTTCTAGAATCAGATGAGATACCACTGCCTAGGATTTTTGATGGTGATACTGGTGTTTTACTAGGTCTAGAGGACATTCTAAGGATACAAACTATGAGTTCCATTTTGATGAGAGAAGAAGAAGAAAGCTCAACTGATGAGTCGCTAGAGTTAGGTCCGCATATTACTAACAATGACTCTATTAATGTCGATTTGACTCTTAATGATCTAAATGCTATAGAAATTGACTTAATAGAACATGTATTGTCAGTTAATAGTTTTGGCGCTGACACAATTCTATCCTTACAAAACTCCAAATCATTATCCTTGATAAACCCTGACTTAATTAATTGGACTAATTCAGATCCTACTCCTATCATGAACTTTCCCAATGAATACACTTTGGCCTGTTACCTAAATGCTTGTGAACCTTATCCTTCTTCCACCAATGCAAGGAGTGTGAAGATGAAAGAGGAGGATATAAAGTTTCTTAGTCACAAATTGACAATTAAAAATAAGAAAAGAACTGATGATGAAAACCACGTTGTGGTAGTATTAGATTCTAAAAATTAAAAAATAAAAGATGTATTTGATGGTGAAAACCTCTCTGAGGTGCCAAAAGATCAGATTCTTGATATCCTCCCTGAGAACTTTCAAGAAAGATCTTCAGTTTTGATAGAACCAACACAACCAGTTAACTTGGGAACAATTGAAGCTCCTCAATTTGTTCACCTAGCACAATCCTTATCAAAAGAGGAAAAGATACAATTCACCGAGTTCCTGAAAGAGAAAAAGATCAACTTTGCATGGTCTTACACTGATATGTCTGGACTTGATCCTGAATTAATAATGCATCATTTATCTATAGCTCCTAGGATCAAACCTGTGAAACAAAAATTAAGAAAGATGCATCCTCATGTTGTATTACTAGTGAAAGCAGAGCTAGAAAAATTATTGAAAGATGGATTTATACAAGTCATCGCTTACGCAGGATGGATTTCTTATGTGGTACCAATATCTAAAATAGATAAATCTACCAAGATTTGCAAAGACTTTAGTGACTTAAACAAAGCATGTCCTTAAGATGATTTCCACTGTCAAACATTGATATGATTATAGATCTGACAACAGGCTATCAGATGTACTCACTCATGGATGAATTCTTGGGCTATAACCAGATTAAGATTGCTCCTGATGACCAAGAGAAGATAACATTCACATGCACATGGGGGACATTTTGCTAGAACGCCATGCCATTTGGATTAAAAAATGCTGGCGCTACATACCAAAGAGCTATGACAACCATCTTCGACAATATGATACACAAAAACATGGAGGATTACATGGAGGATACCTTAGCCAATTGAAAAACAAGGACTACTCATATTAAAGACCTAAGAAACATACTAGATCATATGGAACAATTCCATCTTAGGCTTAATCCAAAGAAATGTACCTTTGGAGTCCAATCAAGGAAGTTCCTAGGGTTTATTGTATTAGTAAAAGGAATTGAGGAAGACCCTAAAAAAGTAAAAGCTATACTAGAAATGTCATCTCTATGCAATATTAGTCAAATGAGGATGCTGTAAGGATGAATCCAATCCATCAGGAGATTTATGTTACAACTAGTAGGCAGAGCACAACCTTTTACTAACCTGCTGCATAAAGGTGTTACCTTCAAATGGGACAAACATTATGAAAACAACTTCAAAGTATTAAAGGATTAATTGGATACTCCTCCCATTATCATGACACCTATTCATGGAAAGCCATTACTCCTATATATCTCAGCTATGGCTACATCACTGGGAGTATTGCTGGCACAAAAAGATGAAAATAAAAAGGAAAGAGCAATCTACTATATCAGCAGGTTTTCAAGTGTCTTATGAAATCAATTATAGTAAAAATCTTGCTTAGCAATTGTCTTTGCATCACAGAAATTGAGACATTATATGCTGTCACATACAGTAAAGATTATTGCAAAGATAGATCCTCTCAAATATCTCTTAAGAAAAACAACATTAACATGAAGGCTAGAAAAGTGGGTCTTCCAAACAAATTTGATATTGATTATATGGACAGAAGGGATATTAAAGACAAATCCTCATATATCAATTAGCTGATTCACCCTTGTAAGATGACGCACCTTTGATAATTAAATTTCTTGATGAAATAATCATGCATTTAACTGAACATCCATGGAAGATGTATTTTGATGGCTCTTTCACGCAACAAGGATCTGGAGCAGTGGTTATATTCGTCACTCCTCAAGTCTACAAGATACCCAAAGCATACAAACTAATGTTCCCATGCATAAATAACATTTTTGAATATGAAGCATTGTTGAATGGTCTTAAGCTGGCTATGGAATGGAAGATCATAGAGTTACATGTGTATGGTGACTCCCAGCTCATTATTAACCAAGTAAATGGAGATTATCAGACTTAAGATGAGAAATTAATACCTTACAAAAAATTGGTTGAAGACTTGAAAAAGTACTTTGTCTTCGTCACATTCCAGCAAATACCAAGAATAGAAAATAAAGTTGCAAATGCTATGGCTACACTGGCATCCATGCTAAAACTGGAAGAACAACAATTCTACTATGACTTCTTGGTGGAATAATTATCCTATCCAACTTTTGATACACCTAAATATCAAGTAATTTATGCTTTAAATGCCCAAGACCAATCCTAGAATGCCAAAATCATTACCTATCTTACTGACCAAACTATACCCAATGACCTATCAAGGAATGAAAAATGAGCCTTAATTAGGATATACCAATGTTATGTCCTCATTACTAATAACTTATATAGATGAGGTCTCAATGGTATGCTTCTTAGGTGTTTAGAACAAGAAGATTCAGATCACACATTAAAAGAGGTTCACAAAGGTGTATGTGGATCGCACTCAAATGACTTTTCTTTAGCTAAAAAACTACTAAGGGTTGGTTACTATTGGCCTACGATGGAAAAAGATGCTGTTCTATTTTCAAAAACATGTCAAAAATGTCAAACACATTGGAAACCTCATCCATGCTCCTACTAGAGAACTCATACCATTTATAACACATTGGCCATTTCAGCAATGAGCCTTTGATTTGGTTGGATAAATTTATCCTAATTCATCAGTGGAAAAAAGTACATCCTTATGGCCACTGAGTTTTTCACTAAGTGGGTTGAGGACATGCCGCTAATCAAAGCCACTGACAAATAGGTGGCTATGTTCATCTTGAACTACATTATTGTAGGTATGGGATACCCTCTTCTATTGTAATAGACAAAGGGGGTCAGTTTAAAAACCAAGACATAGAAGACCTTTGTACATAGTTTCATATCACTCAGGATTGTTCTTCAATCTATTATCCTCAAGGTAATGGACAAGCTGAGGCATCAAACAAAAAATTCTTAAAATCTTACACAAATCTATGAGTAAGTCTAGCAGAGACTTGCATTTGCAACTAAATCTGACACTATGGGCCTACAAAACAAGTATTAGAACACCAACTGGAGCCACACCATTTTCTCTAGCGTATGGCGCAGAATAAGTGTTGCCTATTGAAGTAGAAATTCCATCTTTGCAGGTATCTTTCCAAGGTCTTGTTACAGATGAACAATACCACATTTATAGGGTTAATGCACTAGAACTCCTTGATGAGCGTAGACAACAAGCATTTGATCATCTCAAAGTGTACCAAAAATGAATGTCAAAAGGGTACAATAAAAAGGTCAAACCATGACAATTTCAAGTGGGGGATCTTGTTCTAAAAGAGAATCTTAAAAACCAGCTGAATAGAGAACAAAAATGAAAGTTTGAACCCAGCTGGTTGGGGCCTTATGTCATTACTGCAAATTTTTGAAATGGAGCGTATTAGTTAGCTACACCCGAGGGAGATGTTCTCCTTGATCCCATTAATACTCTATATTTGAAGCGGTTCTATGCTTGATATCTGGCTGATAGAGCCCGTGTAGTGAAAAATTCTTAGAAAATACCCAAAAAATTAGAAAATTGATCCTTAAGAAATTCAAAAATAGTGGAAAAGTCCTGAAAAAGGGTATCCTTGGTGAAAACTTGGCAAACAGGCACCTTGATACTAACAAACAAACAAAAAAAAAGAGAGAAAAAAGAACAAAAAAATTGGAAAAGAGAAAAGTTCCTTGAAGAAAACCTGGCAAACAGGCGTCTTGGTAGCAAAAATAAAAAGCTTTGCCAAGTGGTGAAAACCTAGAAAAAAAGCATCACTCATACTCTGTGCTCCATCTATCAATGCATTGATGATACTAATCCCTCATGACCGCACCTGTGCTATTGGTTGACTTTGATTCCTTACAAATGTCATATCCTTGCTTGGGATTGTTCTACATTTGCGTCTTAGGAATAGTCATTCTGCACTGGGGGCATCTTTGCTAGCATATTCCATTTGTGTCTGCTAGGTTGTCCTAGTTTCCTATCTAGGATGATTTCCTCTCAAAACAATATTTCTCAATACTCGCATCAAAACGTTACTATCACAAACAAAGGTGTTTCTTCAACACCACCCACCTGTAACAGACATCATACTAGTGTTTCTCAACACTTTAATCCAACACTTTAAATGTACTAGTGTTTCTCAACACTTTAATCAACCAGTGTTCATAAACACTACATTGGATTGCAATTGCTGACAAAGTTAATCACATATAGTCAGACATGAAAAAAATATTGCTTGATTCCAAATTCTGATTGATGAATCTCTATTGCGCTTGAAAAATGAATCCATAATATTTCTCAATAGTACTTAAACACATAGACTGATCTTGGTTTGATTATGAATCTTTCATGTTCCCGTGATGTTTGAAAATAGGGTCATCTAAGTTGATATAAAATTTCTTTGATTGCTTATCAATTGGTGATTGTTATGTCTTCTGAGTTACTCCATGATGTCTATTCAAAGACAACGAGTCGCAAGGATAGGGGGTATAACATTTTTTGGTTTTCTGCATATGGTGATTGTTTCAATCATCTTATAAATTTCACCTAACTTGGATGTTTATGGTAAGAGTTGCCAACATGAGTGGATAGCCGCATATATCTCAATCCTAGTTATGTGTAAACTACGGTGGGGTTGAACCAATTTCCTTGTCTGTTTCTAAATCAGATTCTCAGTAAGGTGTACTACACATTATGTACCCAAGGATATGAATATTGAAGGTCATTGCAGGTCACATATCTTACATTACACTTGACCATAACCCAATTCTTTAAAACAAAAGGAGATAACTGACTTGTCATCCTGGCTTCTATGCCTTGATGCTTAGGTTTAATTCTGACATTGCATCCAATGCACATAGTATTCATACTCTCATGATACCAGTGGGTATTATTGACAGTTGTACTATCAGGTGATGTCCGTTATAAAAATGCCCAATGATGATAAAAATTGTACAATGTATACAAATCAATGACAGTCCTAAGAGTCTGCATGTAGATACATTTAGAGATTGCCTGATTCATTTTTTGAAAAAACAACATAAAATGACTTGAGCTCAAAATTACTTCCTGGTTCATCTAAAATCCAAGTTAATTACATAATCTATATTACTGATATAACAATGTCATTGCATATCGATAACATATATTCTGCATTCATAAATGAGAAAGAGAAAATACAAAAAACAAAGCATTCAAGCATTGCATTTAATTTTACATCCTAAGTGCATCCATACATATATTTTCATAAAGAAAATCCCAAAAACATACATTTGCATATTCATCTAGCATCATTGAAACACATTTGTATATCAGTAATAAATCAAAGAGTATAAATGATGTCATCACATTAATCTAATCTAACTCATCAAGAGACCAAGAACATAATCACATGTGCATCAATCTAAACATCTATCAAAGAAAAGAGAACCCATGAACATATCAAGATCAGGAACAACTATCTTAGATATATCAATGATGAAACATATCAAAAATGTACAAAAGAGTATCAAAATATCAGTATGAATCAGATATCAAGTATCAAGAGTATGCAGTACAAAGGATGATAAAAAAAGTGAATTTACTAAAGACAAAAGTGAAAATAAATGGGTAAAAAGTGAATTTTGGGATTTATATTGAACTTTTAAAGCTATTTACGAGCTCCAGAACTCCTCCCAGACTATCAAAATTTAATTTTGTTCTTCTCTGATCTATCAGGAATGAAATTGAGGGTACAGACGATGTTTTAAACAACACAGTACACATTTTGTGACAACTTCCCAAAAATGCAGAATTGCTATACATGTTCTGCAAATGATTCGCAGGCTTTACACAATTCATTTTTTGGGTTCTCTATCATCAAATTACACACTTTTCATCAAAATATTAGTCATACATCATTTTATCAGAATAATAACTCACATTTTCATGTAGTTATTTTGCTAAAATTGTATTTTCTCTTAACACACCTTCGCTTCTTCATTTCTTCTAATTGATTCTTTCTTGATCCAATTGATCAATTCAAGTGATATATAATTCTAAAGAGGGATTTTATTCTTTTTCCTTTTATTTCATTCCTAAGGGAGCATAATCACACTTAAATCAATCAAATTCTTGTTTTAAAAACATTAAAATGACTTCACCATCAAAATACTAGGGGCATGACAGTTTCCCTCGACTAAGTCGGGACTGTTGGATGGAAGGATTTGGTTCTCACAAGTTGGATATCTATGTCTATATATTCTCAGATCTTTATTAATCTCCTGGAAGCTTCATAGTGATGTTTTTTTGATCAAGTTCAGAGTCAGTATTATCAATTCTTGTTAGATCAAGTTCAGAATTGATACCTCAAAGCTCCTAGCAGCTTCGTATTGACCTTCGTTCAACCAAGTTGGGCGTCAGTATTATCGATTCTCGTTTATTCAAATTCAGAATTGGTATCTTCAAGATCTATTTTGACCTTTGTTCGATCAAGTTCAAAGTCAATAATATTAGTCTTAGTTCAATCAACTGTGAGACTGATGTTGTGAGACATTTCGTTCAATCAAGTGCAGAATTCTCAAAACTTTCTGAAGTCAACATCAAACTTTCTTTGAATCAATGCAGTTTTCGCACATCAATTCAAAGAGGGGAAAATATAACCACCCTAATTTGGTCTACTCTGACTATAGACCCTATTTTCATTAAGTTTGTTCATACCCCTAATTATGTCATGACAATTCTTCAATTAATTGACATAATTTATTTAAATCAAATTTAATCTCCTAAGTGATCTTATCACTAAATTACATTAATTACCTTAGCCAATTAAATCAAATCAAATCAATTAAATAAAAAACAATCAAATACATGGCTAAAGTAATTAATTAAAAGGAATTAAATAAATCCTAATTACGACTCCTCACTTGAAAAAGTGAAAGTCAATTCCCTAGCCAATGGGAGTTAAATCACTTGGATCACCTCACAGGGATCACCAAAGATTCAATCTCCACCTCTCTTAAACTTTCAATCCCAACCTCTCATTCCTCAAATTATTCTATAAATGGAATGAATTTTGAGAACAATGGGCCCATAATCTTAGAATTTGAAATCATCCTTATGCTACTCCTAATTATAGAATTTCAATTAAAAACTTATGCTGCTAATATTCTTAGATATTTCTATTGCATTTTAGGTCAAATTTCTTAGAAATTGTCATAATCTTTCATTTGGAGCTTTAAAATGAACTTTTCTTGAGCATTTTAGCTTAAATCCTTTAAATATTCCATTCTAAGCATGAATGTGTCACCGATTAATGCATAATCTTAGAGCAAAATATAGCATTCTTCAAACTCTTCTTAGATAGGAAGCAATATGTTGAATTTAGTGATATTTGTGTGTTTTTCCCTTGATTTACATGCTTATTTCACTAATTGAATGACATATTGAAGTGTTGTGTTGCAGCTAGAAGATCCACAAAATTCACACACACAAGAAACTCATCTAACATGTAGTTTACTGTGTGTAGAACTTAGTCAAATGAGGTGTCCTTGCAAATCCTACCTAGACAAATCCAAACAAGAGTGCAATGGATAAAGCTAAATGGTGGAATAAAAACAAAAATGTCACTAGTGATGGTGTCATTGATGTAAAAATGGTCAACTACGCCCAACCAAAAGTGTCACTGCAAGGAGCACCTATGGCTAACCAACAACCCATGGTTCCCACTCAAAAAACATACACTCAAAACCAACCACCCCCTATCCAAGTAGCCACTGTGTCAAACAATCAACCACAAGTACAACGCCCACCACGGTTTCCATTTGCAAAATGAGATTACACACCAATAGGAGAGTTGACAGAATCATCCTTAAGAAAGTTGATACAATCCAACAGTATCACTCTCCCTGAAATTAGAGAATATGGACATGGTGCAATCAAACCAAAGTGGTACAATGATAATGATTTATGTGAATCTCATCACGTGAAGGGACACAAAACACCCAACTGTTATCGATTGAAAAATTCCATCCAAGATCTGATTGACACATGGGTCATTGACGTTACCAACACACCAAAAAAAGGCACCACTGATCATATGATATTCAATGACACATTCCATGATCACAATAAGGGGAAATCCTCCGGGTCTAGTGGATAGATAAAATAGGTAAACTACACCTATGCCAATAATGACAACACTATCAACTGCATAAATCCTTCAGATAGCCATGTGGCTACCATAACTATCAGAGACCAAGGTGCTAAATGTGCTGTAACCACGTGCCATACAAAAGTTGTCTTGCAAGAAATGCCTTCCTCATCTGATACACTAGTCAACCCTCCTACAAACTCAAATCCATAGATAAGCCTCGTGGATCAGCTAAAGAACACACCTGCCCAAATATCCATGTTTGACCTTTTGCGCATATCCCCGCAACACAAGCAAGCACTAGACTAAGCACTTCAAAAAGTAGCTGTCCCATGGGACATAACTCCTTAGAAATTTCAAACAATGGTGAACCACATAGAATCCAACAAGAATGCAACCTTCACAGACCATGATGTTCCACTGCGCAAGCCTCTGCATAATGACCCCTTGCACTTGCGCATCCAAGTTTGCAAAGATTCAATTCAAAGAGTCCTTGTTGATGGTGGGGCTAGATTAAACATTTTTACACTGAAGGTAATCAAGCACTTAGGATACTCTGAATGTAGTATTGATGTCACAAGGAGGATAAATATCAGGGCCTATGATGAAGAAGAGAGAGCATCCAAAGGTATTATCATACTACCAGCTAGGATAGACCCAGTTGTCAAGAACACTCCCTTCCAGATCCTAGACTTAGAATTAGAATACAACATGTTACTGGGAAAACCATGGATCCACGAGATGCAATATGTACCCTCCACATATCATTAGTGCATCAAGTTACCACACCAGGGTCATAAATCATTATTGAAGGAGATTCAAACACATTCCAATACTGCAAAGCTATCAAAAGTAGTATTGACAGCCAGGTTCCATCAAACCAAGAGGAAAGTATCCCTTCCACCTCGAATTCAATTCCCAAAGATGTCATGAGAAGAGTGGGAAAAATTTATATTACTGATAAAGGATGTGGTGAATAAAAATATGAGGAAGCTTTCACTATCACAAACATGCCTCAAAGCCCAAGGTCATACAAAATGCCACAACCTGAAATTACATTAGAAACCCTAGAACCTATTCTATTCAGGTGTCCACCCACAACCTTTTTCAAGTGGGGAGATATCACAGACAAAAACCCTTTTGACCCAGATATTAACACATGGTTGTATCAAGACCCACAAGACACACTTCAAGCACCCATACCTGTGTCAACATATGGAGCTAGCTTTACAATTCTACAAAGGTTTGGGTATGATGGTACGACTGGCCTGGGGGTAAGACAATAAGGTTTAATGGAACTATCTCTACCGCTAACCTAGAGAAACAAGAGAGGGTTAGGCTATGGGAAACAAAGAACCAATCCTACCACCCAATACATACCCATTGATCAAGAACAAGTAGCAGAGTTACACCATTGGAAAAACTTAAAACATGCTTTGATCAAAAATATACTACAAGAGTTATTGCCATTTGAAATAGGAACCTCTTACTTCTGATTAACCCTCAACCAAGAGATCAACGATAATGAGGAAAGTGAGACATCTGATGAGCATTCTAGTGAAAAATGACTCCCACGAGTATGATTGGAGATCCATCCACAACTCCAAACCATCAATCCCAAACTATTCTCCTTGGTCAGTCAGAACTCTACACATTGAAGACATGTTCGGCCAATTAACCATATACGACCAACTGTGCATCGATAAACATATCGATACCAATTCCATAGGTGGTGTGTCCGCATCACATTCTAATTTTGTCAAAACCATCACAATTTTCCCATTCAACCAAACAAAGTCATCTCCCCATGAGGACCTATGTCTAATTTACCCAGAACTGATAGAATGGGATCAACAAGGACAACCTGATATAGATCTATTTGAAAATGATGAGGCTATCACATACTTCATGGGACTTAGAGAAGGAATGCCATCAGGGGAACACAAGGTAGGATTCTTTGTTGACATGGATAGATCAACATATTTCAGGGAGGAAGCACCTCTTTCTAGTCAAAAAATTAAAATAAAAATAAAAAAATAATCGTTAGTAAGTGAAAACCAAAAGGCGCTTGCTGACACAAAAATGATAAAAAGAAAAAAAAAAGATGTATCTTCTAGTAAAAACCTCACCGAGGTGCTAGTGTTAGTAATAACTGAGAGGGGGGGGGGTGAATCAGTGGCCTCAAAAATTTATCCTTCAAACTTAACCACCAATCAATAAACCTCATATTATTATGTCCCTTCACGATGCATGCCATGAAATACTACTAATGATTAACTGTCTGTTGGTTTTCTCTTCGATCCTTATTCTTTCTTGATTACTGATAAGCAGTATAACTATTTACCAAAACTTAGTAAATAAGCAGAGTATACCGATCAATTTAGAGTTAGCTATGTAAGATACAAGACAGTAAAGAAATGAATCATAAACACATAACACATGAATTTTTAATGTGGAAACCCTGTTAAGGGAAAAAACCACTATGACCGGTACCCCAAATTTTCACTCTTCTAAAGTGAGCCCTGTTAGGAGCCAACCCTATTAAAGGTTACAAACACACTGTTAAGTGTGACCTTGTTAGAGGATTCTATACATAGAGGTTTTCACTTAGTATCATGCATCTATTGCTACCATCCTTGAATCAGCCTACTTCTTAGATTGTCAATAGGTATCAGGAAAGTCCAATGCTACTTTCATAAATAAACCTTTTTGGCACTCCTTGAGATGTACCTCAATATATAGAAGACTCTTAAGTCCTGCTCAGTTAAGAGACTTGATGCTTCAATGGTTAAACTGAAACACTATGACCTGTTCATATTGCAACTTTGAATTACAGATTTTCAGATCTATTTAAGTACATTACCTCTTTGACCTTTGTATCAATTAATCCTTGTGCTCCATACTTTCTGCTCTGTGATGCTGTGCTCACTATTCGTCGGTGTCTGCAGAATTCCTTAGCTCTTCCTTTAGCTTGTTTGATTAGGACTGCATGAAGTTTTTCTTCATCAATTTCTCTTTAGCATCCTCTTTTTATTCACTCCCCTTAATCCCATTTGTAAATGAATTAATCTTGTCTCTTATATAGACATAATATTCGTTGTTTCTTGATTGTTGATTCTTGGCATAAAAAACAATCCAACCAATTAGATTTAAATCATAACTCCCAATTTGTCTCGTAGATATCTTCTTGCCAACTATACAAATCATCTTTAAATCACTCACTTATCTCTGGTCAAATAAAAAAAAGTAGACAACCAGTTAAGTCTATTTTTAGCTCTGCCAGCTAGATATTTTGTCATTTTATGAACTTTCTATTCCGTCGGTCAACACTTAAGTTAGTTGTCGGTAACAACTGACAGTTCCGTCGATGAGACTCCAGTTAGCTTCATGATCTCCATCCGTCGGGCATCATTGGAATTTTACTCATCGGGAAACACTGTCTTTAGCTCATCGGGCAACCTTCTGACTTTTCTCGTTGGGCATCCTATGGTTTTTCTTTGTCGGGCAATATTATACTTATGTTCATCGGGAATCACTGTGACTATTCTTCTTTGCTCTGTCCATTGGTGTGCACTCCATTGGTGTTGTTTGTCACTTAGTGAATACTTGACTTTTATGCATTGCTGAAAGCATAACCTTTGTTCTTTTGGTTCTCTGAAGTCTTTGGCATTATGTACATGACCGTATAGATGATATCAAGTTGAGATCAATAAAAATACAATATATTAACTAAATTAATGCCTTGCATTATCTTCAACTTAACATTGTTAAAATTTCAATTAGTTACATGTCATCAATCTCTTCCTTTGGCATTGATTGCAACATACTATATTATCACACTATACTATTTCTAATACAATATGAAATACAACAGTTTAGATTCATCAAACTACCAATATTTTTTTCTGCTAACCGATAAGTGTCTGACCATCGGTAAGCTTTGTTTTATCTTAGATTTGATTCTTGCATCTCTCTGTCTTCTGATGCGTTGTGTTCTCTCCTTGTGTCAATTCCTCTCCCTTGACTGTTCTTCTCTTTTGATGTCTTTTTCTCTTGTTAGCAACTCTCCCTTTGTATATATTTTTTCATATAATTTCTCTCCCTAAGGATATAATCTCTCCCCATTAGAGTAATGTGATAGTGGATAATCTCTTTCCATTTCCAGAAAGATCTGATAATATGGATAATCTCTCTCCCTTTGACAACAATGCCAAACAAATATCTGACATTCATGTCAAACACTTATTTCTCTCCATCCATAATATATTCCTTGAATTTCCCTTATCCATCAACAATATGCTCTGGTGCTTGGTGAAGATATATACCTGTCTGTATATAGATGTAGCTTTGAAGTTCATCTTTTTGATTGCATCAACATTACTGATATTCTTATAATGTGTAGGCTGATGCAACCTCCAGTCATTTTACTGACTGGTAGACAAGGGTTTGAGCCCTAGTCTTTTTCTCAAGTACTCAAATGTATCCTTGGGTAGTGGCTTGGTGAAGATATTAGATAATTGTTCTTTGGATTGCACATACTCTAGTGTTACTTCCTTTGCTTGAACTTGTTCTCTCATATTATGATACTTGATAGCAATGTGTTTAGTTTTAGCATGAATGACTGGATGCTTGGAAATATTTATTGCTCTGGTGTTATCACAATAGATAATTACTGGTTCTAAGATCTTCATGCGCATACCTTCCAGTAATTGTTTGATCCATGCAATATTTAAGCAATTTGCAACAACAACAACATACTCTTCTTCTGCAGTAGACTGAGAGATGCATCCCGACTTTTTCCTAATCCATGTGACAAGTTTGTCACCCATAAAGAATGCTCCTCCAGTTGTGCTCTTTTGGTCATCAATATTTCTAGCCCAATCAGCGTCGGTAAATACCTTAAGTTCAAATTTTCCTTCTCTTCTATACCATAAGCCATATTCCTTAGTATTCTTTAGATATCTTAAAATTCTTTTCACAATAGTCATATGTGATTCCCTGGGGTTAGCAAAAAATATTGCAAATATTCCTATTGCATGTGCAATATCTGGTCTAGTGTGTACAACATACATGAGTTTTCCAATCATTGATCTATACAAAGTCTGATTTATCTCTATTGTCTTGTCCTCCTTTGTCAACTTACATCCATTAGCCATCGGTGTTCCAACTGGTTTGGAATCTTCCATCTTGAATATTTTTAGGACCTCTTTAATGTATTTGGACTGTGTAATAAAAATACCTTCACATTGTTGCATGATCTATAGAACAAGAAAGAACTTGATCTCTCCAAACATAGACATCTCAAAATCTTTGCTCATCTCATTAGCAAATGATTTTCATAGCATATCATTGCCTCCAAATATGATGTCATCAACAAATATTTCAGAAATCAAAGTGTTAGCATCAGTATCTTCCTTCAAATAAAGATTACTGTTTTCACTAGTCCTTACAAATCCAATACTTATAAGATAGGAATGAAGTCATTCATACCAGGCTCTAGGAGCTTGTTTTAATCCATACAAGGCTTTATGAAGTCTACATACCATGTTTCTCTTGTCTAGATCTACAAACCTTTCTGGTTGCTCAATGTATACCTCTTTTTCAAGTATTCCATTCAGGAATGTAGACTTGACATCCATTTGATATACCTTGAATCCTATATAAGAAGGATAAGCAAGTAGTATTATTACACCTTCTAGCCTAGAAATGGGTGCAAAGGTCTCTCCATAGTCAATACTTTCTTCTTGTGCATACCCCTAGCATACTAGTCCTTCTTTGTGTCTTGTGACTTCTCCATTCTCATTCAGCTTATTCCTGAATATCCATTTAGTACCAATGACATTTTTGTCATCTGTTCTTGGCACAAGTAACCATGTCTTATTCTTCTCAATATTCTCAATCTCATCATTCATAGCACTTATCTATTCTTCATTATCAAGTGTAACATTGACATATTTTGGTTCAAACTCATAAATTAAACAATTTGAGTTTAAAGACTTACTTCTTGTTCTTGTACCAACTTTCTTATCTCCTATGATCTGGATCTCTGGATGGTTCCTTCTTACATATCTTGAAAGTATAGGTATAACTCTTTGTCTATCAACTTGATCATCATTTTTTCCTTCATTCTATTCTTCATCACCTTGTACATTATTTTGATCATTATCCTGACCGTTGGTATTTGCAGCCTGACCGTCGGTTGCAACATTCTATTGTTTGGGAATTAAACACTATTTCTCGGGTAGAGTGCTGGGTTCTTCATAGTATACAAACTTGTTGTAGTCCTCTATTTCTTTTGTGCTTTCTAGCTCATTCTTTTCTGTGAATTCATCTATCTTTACATTTGCACTTTCAACAATTTTGTTAGAGGCCTTAATAAGACATTTATAGGCCTTTCTTTTGGTGAAATACCCTAGAAAGATACCTTCATCACTCTTGGTATCAAGCTTTCCATTTCTATCATCCTTTAAGATATAACATTGACTACTAAAGATTTTGAAGTAACTTACATTGGGTGTTTTACCAACCATAGCTCATAGGGTGTCTTCTTTGTGTCTTTCTTCTATTGTACTCTGTTTAATGTGTAAACACTAGTACTGACAGCTTCCCTCCATAAGATTTGGGTGATGCCTTTCTATATCATCAGTGTTCTGGCACAATCAACTATGGATCTGTTCCATCTCTCAGAAATCCCATTTTGCGTAGTGTTCTTGGTGCAGAAACCCCATCTTTTTATACCATTCTCATTACATAAATTAGTGAATTCATCTGATATAAATTATCCTCCTCTATATGGTCTCAGAATTTTTAGATCCTTACCACTTTGTTTCTCTACCATAGCCTTATACCATTTAAACATCTTGAATGCTTCAGATTTATCTTTTAGAAACTTAACTATCATCATTCTAGAGTAATCATCAACAAAGAGAATAAAATATCTATCTCCATAATAACTCTTTCTCCTCATTGATCCACATAGATCAGTATAGAATAATTCTAGAATATCATCAGATGTATGGGTTTTACTTTTGAAACTAGACTTTGTCATCTTACCTTTTTGACAATTCTTGCACATGATGTTGTCGGGTTTTGACATCGTCGCTAAGCCTCTTACATTTCTCCTTCTACTTATTTTCATCATGTTGTCAAAATTCACATGACACAATCTTTTGTGCCACTACCATATGTCTTTGTTTCTAGTCATTAAGTAAGTGGTGTTAGTGTCATTTAGCTAGAATAAGTTACCTTTAGTCTGTTCACCGGTACCGATCAGTCTTCTTGATTCATTGAAGATCTTTGCCTTCATATTCTCAAATGCTACTCTGTGACCTGAATTATTTAGCTGATAAACACTCAACAAATTATAATTCAATCCTTTTACCCAATAAGCATTTTCACATTTAATCAGGTTATTCAACATTATAGTTCCTTTACCTTCAACTGGACAAGGTTTATCATTACCCTTTCTTACTGTACCACCATTATAATACTCAAAAGTGTTAAAATTTTCTTTGTCACCGATCATGTGGTGAGGGCAGCCACTATCTATAATCCATATGTCATTCTTGCTAACCTTAGATATGAGTGCAGATTCTACATACCTTTCATCTTCATCTGAATCATCTTTCACAGCCACAAACACCATCTCGATGTCTTCATTAGGTTAGGTGTCAGTATCTTCATCTTTGCAAGCAGCTAGGTAGCTAGCTTTCTTTCCTTTGTCATTGTAGTCTTGGGTATCTCTTCTTTCTGATTGTTGGTAACTTTTATAATCCTTGTTATCACCTCTGTCAGATTTCTTCTCAAAAGATCTATCATTAACTCTGTCATCTTTTCTTCTGTTAGGACATCTTGCAGCAAAGTGTCCAATTTCTTTACAATTAAAGCATACAAGTGGCAACTTTCCTTTGTATTTACCTTTGCCTCTCTGCATTCTTCTAGCCATAAGTGATTCTATTTCATCTAGATCTTCTTCTTCACTTTCACTTCACTATCTTTTCTAGATGTGTGTCTATGACTTGATTTGCTTATTCTCATAGAAGACTTAAATGCAGACTCTAAGTTGGGTAAGACACTATTATCAAAGTTATTCATCTCAAATGAAATCAGTCTACCAATTAAACTATCAAGAGTAACTTTATTTTTTGCTACTGCTCTCATTTCTTGAATGGAAGAAACTCTAATAGCATATATAGGCAGTAAGGTTCTTAAGATTTTACTTACCACTGTCTCCTCTTCAAGTGTACCTCCAACTCATCGTATAGCATTGACTACTTCTTTGATTCTTGAGCTGTACTGTGTGATGTTTTCTCCTTCTTTTATTCTGAGATCATCAAACTTTCCTCTAAGGCTTTCTGCCTTGGCTCTGAGAACATTTGTATCACCTCCATGTACAAGCTTTAGTTTTTCCCACATCTTCTTTACAGTTTTTCAATCTTTGACATCTTCAAAGTCAACATCAGAGAGTGAGGAAGAAATCTTTATGAACATGCAGTTGTGCTCATTCTTCTCTCTCAATTGATCTACTATCAATACTCCTGTGGGAAACACATGTTCAATATCTAGGAATTGAGTAACATCATTACCAATACCTGATAAGTGGAGTCTTATCCTACTTTGCCATGAAGCAACATTGTCTTTGTTCAACTTGAGCTCATCTCGTCTATTCATCTTGTGATCTTGACTTAGGTCTTGAAACCTTCCTTTCTAAGCACACAAGCTCTGATACCAATTGTTAGTAATAACTGAGGGGGGCGGGGGGGGGGGGGGGGNCACAAGCTCTGATACCAATTGTTAGTAATAACTGAGGGGGGCGGGGGGGGGGTGGGGGTGAATCGGTGGCCTCAAAAATTTATCCTTCAAACTTAACCACCAATCAATAAACCTCAGTTTATTATGTCCCTACAAGATGCATGCCATGTAATACTAATAATGATTAACTCTCTTTCGGTTTTCTCTGTCGATCCTTATTCTTTCTTGATTACTGATAAGCAGTATAACTATTTACCAAAGCTCAATAAATAAGAAGAGTATACTGAACAATTCAGAGTTAGCTATGTAACATACAAGACAGTAAAGAAATGAATCATACACACATAACACAGATTTTTAACGTGGAAACCATGTTAAGGGAAAAAACCACTGGGACCGGTACCCCAAATTTTCACTCTTCTGAAGTGAGCCCTCTTAGGAGCCAATCCTGTTAAAGGTTACAAACACACTGTTAAGTGTGACCTTGTTAGAGGATTTTATACATAGAGGTTGTCACTTAGTATCAGGCACCTATTGCTACCATCGTTGAATCAGCCTCCTTTTTAGACTGTCAATAGGTATCGGGCAAGTCCAATGCTACTTTCATGAATCAAACTTTTTGCCACTCCTTGAGATGTACCTCAATATATAGAAGACTGTTAAGTCCTTCTTGGTTAAGAGACTTGATGCTTCAATGGTTAAACTGAAACACTATGACCTGTTCATTTTGAAACTTTGAATTGTAGATTTTTTAGATCTATTTAAGTACATTACCTCTCTGACCAATGTATCAATTCAATCCTTATGCTCCATACTTTCTGCTCTATGATGATGTGCTCATTGTTCATTGGTGTTTGTAGAATTCCTTAGCTCTTCCTTCAACTTGTTTGATTAGGACTGCATGAAGTTTTTCTTCATCAGTTTCTCTTCAACATCCTCTTTTTATTCACTCTCCTTAATCCCATTCATAAATGAATTAAGCTTGTCTCTTATATAGACATAATATTCATTGTTTCTTGATTCTTGATTCTTGGCGTAAAAAACAATCAATCCAATTAGATTTAAAGCATAACTCCTGATTTCTCTCATAGATATCTTCTTGCAAACTGTACAAATAATTTTTAAATCACTCAGTTATCTCTGGTCAAATAAAACAAAGTAGACAACTAGTTAAGTCTATTTTTAGCTCTTCCAGCTAGATATTTTGTCATTTTATAAAATTTCTATTTCTTCGGTCAACACTTCAGTTAGTCGTCGGTGACAACTGATAGTTCCATCATTGAGACTCTAGTTAGCTTTGTGATCTCTGTCCGTCGGGCATCGTTGGAATTTTAATAATTAGGAAACACTGTCTTTAGCTTGTCAGGCAACCTTCTGACTTTGCTCTTCGGGCATCCTATGGTTTTTCTTCATCGGGCAACACTATAATTCTATTCGTCGGGTATCACTCTGACTGTTCTTCTTTTCTCTATCCATCGGTGTGCACTCTGTCAGTGTTGTTTGTCACTTAGTGAATACTTGTTTTTTATGCATTGCTAAAAGGATAACCTTTGTTCCTTTGGTTCTCTGAAGTCTTTTGCATTATGTACATGACCATATAGATGATATCAAGTTGACATCAATAATAATGCAATAAATTAACTGATTTAATGCCTTGCATTATCTTCAACTTAACATTGTCAAACATTCAATCAGTTACATGTCATGAGATAGAAGATAGAAAGCAGGAACTCCTCCCCTTGACAGAGGAAAAGTCAACATTTTTAGCAGAAGAAATAGATGAAGTCAACTTGGGTGATGACAAGAACCCAAGGAATATCTACTTAGCAAAATCACTCACTCCAGAGGAGCGAGAAAAATTCATCAAATTATTCAAGGAAAGGCAAATCAACTTTGCATGGTCCTACTTAGACATTCTAGGCCTAGATCTAGAGCTTGTGTTACATCATCTGCCATTGTTACCCAACGCCAAACCGGTCAAATAGAAACTAAGAAAGATGCACCCACATGTTGTATTACTAGTCAAAGCAGAATTGAAGAAACTCTTAGATGCTGGATTTACCTGAACAATCCCATACACAGATTGAATATCTAATCTGGTACTAGTAACCAAGCATAGTGGTCAAATCTGAATCTGAACAGATTTTAGAGCTCTAAACAAATCTTGTCCCAAGGATGAATTTCCTTTACCTAACATCGACATGATAGTGTATGTGGTAAATTTGGGCTTGTTAATTCACCATACACTTCAACATAGTCCTTCTTCACTAGGTACACACAAGACTGAATATGAGATTATTCATCTTTTCTGCCTGCATGATTCGACCTGTTGCCTTCTATCTAGACGGGGTTTTTGAAATTTCTCTCATAACAAGAGTCTCACAACCATGGACCAATCTAGGAACGAAGGATTTATCATGATGAATGCAATACAATGCAAGATTATACTAATAATTTGAAAGATGTAAGATAATCTAAGACATGATGATAAATGCAATTATTCTAGAAATTGAAACTATCTTATTGCAAAATAAAATTATTCTATATGAAGTTAGCAAGAAAATGAGACAATAATTCAATATTCTAACAATGCAAATGTGAGTGGGGGTTTTGGGGAGTAATTGGGTTTAGAATGAGGAATGAGAGTTCTTTTATAGACTCAGAGATGATCAGAATAGAAACTTTCCTATTTGAAGTAAAACAGATAGAAAAGTCAGTTAAAGTTAGAAAGCTTTATTCAAAAGAATACAATAAATTATTTTCTTACTGCTTTAACTGTTTTCTTTCTTTGATTTAGTTCTGTTTTATTTGAATTAAATTATTTTCTTTCTCTTTAAAGCCCAATTAATTCAAAGTTTCCACTTCTGAATAAAAGAAATATTTTTGATAGAATATTCAATTAATTAAATAAATATGACCTCATATTTGTTTTTTCTCAATTATCTGAATATTAAATTCAATTATTGAAAAAGAGGATATTTATTTAATAATTAAATATCATTTAATTCCTTTTTCATGTGTCTCAGCTAAAGAGGGTGAATTTAATTTAATTAGAGTGGTAGGACTTTATAATTAAATTAATTCAATCATAAGGTTTGTTTAGCCAATAGATATTTAAGAATTAAATATGATGTATGATTAATGTAGATTTAGGATTTTCTACGTTTGACACTCAAGTCGAGTACTCAGAATTGTCTACTACAATAGGACTTTGATGATCTAGAAGAATGACAAATGTAAAAAAATTGGTTAGGGTTGCAAGATGCCAATTTTGGGGTGTTACATTTTGCCCCTCTTTGAATTGATGTGCAAGCAGCGCATTGATTCAAAGAATAGTCTGATGCCTGAAGCACAGAAGAATAGATTTGAAAATTGATGGTGTGAAGATTTCAGAGCCATCTCCAGAATAGAGCTTGACTTTTTGAAGTCTAGGTTAGGTTTCCAAGACGCCGGTCAAATAGATATCTTTCACAAGACTGTCCCCAGAATGAGGCTCAACCTTCAGGAGTCAGGGTTAGATTGCCCCGATACCTATCCCAAAAGATAGATAAATATCTTTCACAAGGTTATCCCTAGAACAAGGCTTAACCTTCAGGAGTCAGGGTTAGATTGCCTCGATACCTGTCCTAAAAGATGGATAAATATCTTTCACAAGGTTATCCCCAGAACGAGGCTTAACCTTCAGGAGTCAGGGTTAGATTGCCCCGATACCTATCCCAAAAGATGGATAAATATCTTTCAAAAGGTTATCCCTAGAACAAGGCTTAACCTTTAGGAGTCAGGGTTAGATTTCCCCGATACATGTCTCAAAAGATGGATAAATATCTTTCACAAGGTTATCCCCAGAATGAGGCTTAACCTTCAGGAGTCAGGGTTAGATTTCCCCAATACTTGTCTCAAAAGATGTATAAATATCTTTCATAAGGTTACCCCAGAATGAGGCTTAACCTTCAAGAGTCAGGATTAGATTTCCCTGATACCTATCTCAAATGATGGATAAATATCTTTCACAAGTTTATCCCCAAAACGAGGCTTAACCTTCAAGAGTCAGGGTTAGATTGCCCTGATACCTGTCCCAAAAGATGGATAAATATCTTTCACAAGGTTATCCCCAGAATGAGGCTTAACCTTCAGGAGTCAAGGTTAGATTTCCCCGATACCTATCCCAAAAGATGGATATCTTTCACAAGGTTATCCCCAGAATGAGGCTTAAACTTTAGGAGTCAGGGTTAGATTGCCCCGATACCTGTCCCAAAAGATAGTTTTCGAGAATCATCTCTAGAACAGAGCTTGATCCTCAATAATCTGAGTTAGATTGCTCAGATGCTGAAAAGATGACAACATGTAAGGAACAAAGATGCCCTTATTAATTGTGGAGTATCCAGTTTTGACCGTGAGGTACGAAAAACTGAACATGCCCCAAGTGATGAGATGCCCCTAGCAATGAGGACTTTTGAAAATCAGATCAAATTGATTGAAATAGATTTAATGATGTAATCATCCTACCCCCTCAAGAGTGAAATAGAAAGATGAAACGCCATATTGATGATGGAGAGAAAAAAATTGTAGATAGATGTTGAGTCGGAGATCAAGAAGAACTCATAACAGATTACAGAAAAAATTCAGAAGAGTCAGAATCAATTTCGAGCGATTTTGAGGTCTGGTTGACCAAGTTTGACTAGAGTTGACCAGAGTTGACCAAAAATTCAAAGAATTTAGAAAATGATGATATGATAAGATTCTAACAAAAAAGCGACATTAGAAAGTTGACTGCACAAGTGTCTGATCGCGTCGGTCCCAAAATTTTTATCATGCAACTTTGAGCTATATAGAAGTGTCAGATTTCGATTTCGATCACAAAAATGGATTTAGAGTGGTCAAATTAGGTAGTGGTGCAATTTTCACACAAAATAGAGCACTTTGAAAAATTAGGTCAAAACCTATATAGGGACAAAAAGGGTCATTTTCAAATCATTTCAACCCTTTGACTTTGTGAGAAAAGAGCTCTGAGTAGAAGATGAAAATGGTGGTCCCCTACAACAGTCATCGTTTCGAGCGATCCAGGAGACACAGTCGGCCCGCATCGTACGGACCACTTGTAAGTAGTCAGCTAACCTCTCTATAATTCAAATTTCATTCATTTTGGTCGATTGTATGCACATTTTTCCACATTTTAAAAATTTGAGTCATGAGTCTTCGCGTGAAGTAGTTTCTTTGCGCGCCCTGTAGGGAAATCTCGCGTGAAGAAACGATGTTTTCGTGCTACTCGGTGTGGAATCTCGCAAGGGAGAGTACCCAGTTTCACTTGAAAAACCCTTTTGGAAGGTGTTTTCTTGTGCAAACAGTCATGAAAGCTCACGCGAAGTGGCAATGTCGTGCGATACGAAGAACTTCTTCGTGCGAGAGAGAACTTCTTTGCACAAAATTTTGCTTCTTCGCATGAGAAAAAGTGGTAAAAAATGAGTACGAAATCAGTCTGCATCGCGTCCAATAGCTTTTGCATCAGCATCATTAACATCTGTAGGATGTATTGAATGATTTCTTTTCACATTATGCTTTGATTATTGTCGATTACTGATCGTGCTTTGTTGTTCAAATGTCTTGCAGGTTGACTTTCCAGATATAGCATTCAGATCGCATCATCCGGTGATCAGCAGATTGGTATCTCAGCTAGATGATGTTGAGATGGCACACATAGGCACGTTGGGATTGAGTACTTTATGTGATATACCCAAGATTGGGGTTAACCACGGACTATTGGGAGCTTTGGTTGAGCATTTCCATTCAGAAATGAACACATTTTACTTACCACCGGGGGAGATGACCATTACTCCCGAGGAAATCTATCGCATCCTGAGGATACCTTTCGTCGGGGTCAGAGTCGAGTATGAGACACGGCCCAAGTTGGGCACAAAAAATTTAAGAGTGGTCTTTTAGGACAACCTTGTGATGGGTAGAGCGTTCCCATGGGAGGATTTGATCGGTTCATATGGGGTGACCCACAAGTTGCCAGTAGTACTAGCATGCTTCCTTGGGTGCTACTTGATGCCTAACTGTGGACAACACAGTCTAGAGTGTGGTTGGGACAGGATGCTGCAGCTGATGATGGCACAACCGCGACACTATAGATGGGGCCAGTGTATGCTGACACATATGTATCATGAGATGCATGAGATCACCTATCGGGAGGCGAAGAGCATGGCAGCGAGAGTATTCGTATTACAGGTATGGGCTTGGGAGCATCTTCCTATCACCAGGCCCATTTGGGAGGACATGAGATAGCCCTTGGAGCCCTATATATATAGATATAGGGGGATGATTACCTAGCCCGCACTAGGTAAGATTGATCAGTGGCGAGCTCAACTCGATGATTTGGCAGCAGTGATATGGAGGCCTTGGAGGTTGACCGAGGCTTGGGATGACGCAATGGAGTAGCTGAGTCATATGTTTTGTTCCCAGGTGATGATAGGTCACACCATCACAGTGATGGAGAGATTCCCGCAGAAGCGGCTATGGCGGCAGTTTGGTCGTCCACAGGACATCTCCCAGGAGTATACAATGTATTCTTGATTTGCTGATGAGGTCAGGAGGGGCTGGGGGACACCGTTGGACCAGGGATGTACGATGATCGATATCTGCTCATTGGTCCCAGTTTAGTGGGACTACCTCAGGGACATAGTAGATGTCGACGTGACCGCCGAGTACAGGGAGCACTTCATTATGCACCATTTTTTGAGGTTTATTGATCCAGTGGGTATAGTGGGTCTAGTACAGGTGGTACCTTAGCAGGTTGTTCAGCCACAGGTGGCATAGCAGGTACCGATGCCTCCTCCACAATAGAGGGCACAACAGGGTCCTTGACCCTAAATAGTACAGATGGACATCCCCGCCTGACATATGGGGATGGATGTTGGAGCCAGCGGCAGTGGCAGTACTAGGCAGTCTCAGCGATGACTGACAACACAACTAGATGAGGAGCAGCAGGTACCTCCACAGGAGGAGGGACAACAGGAGGATCTTATGCAGGAGGATAAGCTTGCGCAGGACATAGCGTAAGACCAATAATGATGATCCTGGGAGAGAGTGAGACAGCTCACTAGATAGGTTGGAGACCTTACCATACAGGTAGCTGTGCGGGATGCTAGACTGATGGACCGAGATAGGGAGATATAGGATCTTCAAGAGCAGTTGTGAGCGACACAGGAGGAGGTGCGACATCAGACTACATGGGTAGCGTATTACTATGCATCATATATAGGTGCGGTACCAGATGAGGCATCTCAGGTGGCCTAATTTTCGAGCTATGAGAGAGGGTCGGAGGGAGCACAGATGGCACCTCCACTAGATAGGGCCCCACCTCCACCTCCTCCAAGTGATGAGGGAGAGGGCTAGAGTTAGGCTATTTTGATAGATAGAAAGGAGATCATAGGATGTATCTGATGTGTTGGCATCCTTGTATTATATCACCATTTTGAGATAGATCATGCTCGAGTAACACCATTTTGTATTTGTATCGACACATTATATATATATATATATATGAGCTTATCTTTTGGTATCATCACATATTGTATATTTCCTTTATGAGATGTTTTCGATATGCTTAGATATTTTAGATGATTAGAATGTATGCAAATGGATGAACATGTTTGAAAGATATGTATGAAATGCACATGTATGAATGTAAAGATGTATGTATGTATGTAAATGATTTATGTAAATGCAATGTGGAAATGAGAATGTAAATGTAATGTATAGATGGTTATGAATTGTGAATATGAATATGTATGTGGTACTAACATCTCATGCAGGACGACAAATGCTAACCAAAAGAACATGTGAAGAAACGAGAGTGAGGATTGAATGCTTGTGCAGTCATGATGAAACGCGAACGGTGAAGAAGAACTCTCCAAAGTATGAACCCAGAAGAATGCAATGAAGAGAACACTGAATCATTGTCACAATGCAAGTCTAGAATGAAAATGCAATCCTATGCTAGATGCAATATGAAGGTGCAATGCTAGGACATGGTTGTGAGACCCATCGTATAATCATCATCATTGAGCATTTTTTTTGCAACATCAAAGTCGATACAACCCTTACTAGCGCCACAATGCAACCATAAGGATATGAATATGACTCTTCATCGGATGAAATGAAGGAAATGAACGTAAGCACCAAGGCACAAAAGCCAAGATGACCTGAACATTGTTTCCAGTTAATGTTGCAAGAGTACAACAGTATCAAGGCATTCAAATCCAAGATAACCATGAGTGTGATCATGCGTAAACAAATAGATCAATAACAAACAAAACAATAACAAACAAAGCAATAACAAGTAAGGAGATAGTACCGACCTCACCATGGCGTACAAATAAACAAGATCAAGGGATGTGAGGCTGTTCCACCTTATTGTGGGAGCTCTTATCACATACACCCTATTTTATTTTACGTTGTTGGATCATCGAGACTACACCAACAAGTAGTAGACAAAGAAAATAGCAATGAAATTCATGAGAACAGACAACATACAAAGAAATATTCAATCATAGCTCAGCATGTTTCAAAGTTTTTTGAATGTGTTCATGTGTATGAGGTGTTGAAAAACATCGTTGTGCTTGTGAGTGCATTGTGTTTGAGTGTTATTGATAGATGTTTACATTTGAGATATCTGATGTGTGTTAAAAAACATAGATGTGTCCAAAGATAGTGTTAAAAAACACTTCTTATGGTGGTGTTGAAAAACACCAGTTTGTGTCAGTAGCGAGTTGTCCTTGAGAAGTGACCAGATTACTGACGCAAGATGTAAACCAAAGATGTGATCAAATGGGTGGCCTATGCCCCCAAGTAATGATGAATAACTTGATGTATGTTGCGAGGACAAACCAGATTTGATTTCCCCCAAGCATATGGCATTGAATCAATGACAAGTCAGGAGGGTCCGCAAAGGGACCAGAGTGTCACAAAAGTGACTAAAAGATATGTACAGACTAAAGCATAGAATCGTCAAGACTGAGTATCAATAGATAGAGTGTGTGAGTATAACTCCAATGGTAACAAATGTCAGCAATCTCGATAGAGTAGTGACAGTAGGAAGACGTAGTGAGAACCGCTGGTGACTGACTTGAGAGAGATGCTCAAATGAAGCGATCATGGTATAAGCTATACATCAGTAGGCAGACGCAGTGAGAACCACTAGTGAGTTGGTGTCTTGACAGGAACTAAAAGCAAATGTAAGCAGGAAAGTAGGAAAGCAACAATGCGGGAAAGCAAATGCATCAAGCCAAGTGGTGCTGCGATAGATATAGCATTGTGGAACAAGAGGCGCTTGTTTACCAGGTTTTCACCTTCTTAGTAGAAATTCTTTTTTTTCTACCATGACGCCTGTTTGCCAGGTTTTCATCAATGACACCTTTTTTCTCTTTTTTTTTTGTATTTTTCAATTTTTAATTTTTTTTAATTTTTTTGTATTTTTGGAATATATAATTTTTTTTTGGAGATACATCAAAGTGCCTATTGCTAGGTTTTCACTAAGATGATCATTTTTTTAGGAATTTTTCAGATTTTTAGAATTTTTTCAGGACTTTAGTATATACAAGAGCATACTGAAGATGTCTCAGCTATAGAACCACTTCAGATGAAGAGCGTTGATGGGCTCTTTGAGTTGTTCTGCTTCAGTAGTAGAGAGTTGATAGGTACCAGACCCAAACACTACAGTAACAATATATGGACCGAGCCAATTAGGTTCAAACTTGCCTTTCTGGACCTGATGTTGCTTATTCTTAGGGTTCTCCCTCAGAACGAGGTCACCCGCTTAGAATTCCCTTGGTCTAACCTTTTTGTTATAGCTTTTGGACATCCTCTTTTGGTATGCTCTCAAGTGATCGAACGCCACTTGGTGATGTTTATCAAGTAATTCTAGCTCTTGTAGCCGAGATATTCTAGTATCTTCATCAGTAATGAGGCCCTTCAAAGAGACTCATAGAGAAGGAATCTCGACCTCAATAGGTAGCACAACATCTGCTCCGTAAACCAATGCATAGGGTGTAGCCCCTGTTGGTGTTCTTATACTTGTCCTGTATGCCCAGAGAGATGGGTTGATCCGGAGATGCCAATCTCGTCTGGATTTATGCACTGTGCGATGCAGGATCTTAAGGATTGTTTTGTTGGATGCTTTTGCCTATCCATTAACCTGAGGATAATAGATGGAAGACCAATGTTGAGTAATTTTAAACTTAGAGAAGAGCTCTGTCAAATCCTTATTTTTAAATTGTCCCCCATTATCTGTGATAATTGCAGAGGGTACACCATGCTTGAAGATGATGTAGTTGAGATAAACATAGCTACTATTTTTCCACTGGCAACGGTGAGAGGGACTGTCTCCACCCACTTAGTAAAATAGTCCGTAGTTGTAATGATAAACTTATGTCCATTGGAGGACAAGGGGTAGATCTGTCCCACTAAATCAAAGGCCCATTGTTGAAATGGCCAGAAAGTAATGAATGGAATCAGCTCCTTGGCTGGAGCATGAATCAAGTTTCCATGTAATTGACATTGTTTGCAAGACTTAGCAAATTGTGTTGCTTGTTTTTCCATATCTGGCCAATAGTAACCAGCTCTAATGAGTTTGCGGGCCAATGTTAGGTCGTTAGAGTGTGACCCACATATGCCTTCATGCACCTCTACTATTGCTTGTTTCGATTCATCAGGTTCTAAACACGTAAGGAGGGTACCCTCTAGACCACGTCTATACAAGTCATTAGGGATGATGACGAACCGTGAAGCAATGCAGATTAGGTGACGTTTCTCATTATGGGAGTAAGTGTTCAAAACAATCTGGTCACGTAGGTAGGAGAAGATGTGATGGTAGCGGAATGAGTCATGTACTATGACAGAATAGATCATCCAGGAATCAGGGGAGTCATAGGCTGGGTAGTGTAACGTCTCCACCAGGAATTCATGTCTAAAATCATTATCAGGCACTTGCAGCATAGAGGCAAGAGTAGCCATGGCATCTGCCGCTTTATTATCTGCCCTCAGAACCTATTGAAATGTGATATGAGTAAAGTACTGTTTAAGATCATCCACCAACCATTTATTAGGTACAAAATTTTCATCCATTGTCTGATAGATATCGTTGACTTGATTAATGACCAACTGGGAATCTCCAAGAACATTTAGTTCATCCACGCACCACTCAAGGGCGATCTTCATACCATTGATGAGGGATTCATACTTAGCAATGTTGTTCGTACAAGGAAACAACATTTTGTATGCTTTTGGTAACGAGTACCATTGAGGTGTAATGAACAGTATCCCAACACCTGACCCCTATTGGGTAAATGAACCATAAAAAAAAATAGTCCATGAGTGATGTGTAAGAAGTAATATGGACTCATCCGAAAATTCAATGTGCAATGGTTGATGATCAACTAGAGGTGCTTCCGCCAACTAATCTGCTATTTCTTGGCCCTTAATGGCTTTCCTTTCAACATATTCAATATCAAACTCACTAAGAAGCATGACCCATTTATCTAGTCTACCTGTGAGGGTAGCTTTACTGAGTAAGTATTTCAGAGGGTCAATTTTAGCAATTAGACGTGTAGTATGAGCCAAGATATAGTGTCGCAATTTTTGTGAAGCAAACACCACTGCAAGGAAAGCCTTCTCTATAGTAGAATATTTCATTTCACAGGAGACTAGAGTTCGACTAATGTAATATATAGCCCTTTCTTTCTTGTGCTGATCTTCTTGAGCCAATAGGATACCCAATGATGTATCCGTAGCAGATATGTAAAGTATAAGTGGCTTCCCATGAATGGGAGGCATCAAGATTGGTGGGTTAGCAAGATACTGCTTGATTTGTGTGAACCCTTCATCACATTCTTTATTCCATTGATAAGCCACACCCTTGTGCAAAGTCTTGGTAAATGGTTGTGACTTGTTTGCTAGTTGAGAGATAAAATGTTGGATAGACTGTAGTCAGCCCTGAAGTCCTCTCATTTGTCTGATATTTTTAGGTGGCGACATTTCTAGAATAGCTTGTACTTTTGTAGGATCTACTTCAATACCTTTGGCAGAGATGATATAGCCAAGTAACTTACCAGATGTTATGCCAGATGCACATTTCTTAGGATTGAGCCTTAGACTGAATTGTTCCATACGATCTAGTATAGGACCTAGATCTGCAAGATGTTTCTTTCGGTGCATGCTCTTGGCTAAAGTGTCATCCACATAATCTTCCATTGTTT
>MU223421.1:453931-532672 GCA_018584345.1 Thuja plicata | reverse complement strand
CATAACACATGATATGATTACGGGGAAACCTTGATCAGAGGAAAACCCTGGTGGGAATTAGTACCCACAAATATTGCACTAGTATAATGAACCTATTAAAGTTCCTTTTCCCTATTAGGAGTAGTCTTTACAATCCAAGTACAATGACCCTGCTAGGAGTCTGTTACAAAACCCTGTTAAAGGTATATGGCTCACTGCTAGAGCTCACTACTCAATAGGATGAAGGCTACAACCTTCTGATAGTTGATATACACTATATCAAAAGTGAACTGCTGTGATGACACTGCTATCTGATTAGTTCTATGTATGCACTGATGCTCTTACTCTCTTGAAGAGATTTATCTCATACTGACTCCATTATTCCGCTCTTCTATGTCTTTCTCATGCATATTATTCAACACTTGTAATATACATTTACATTATATATTTATATGTTCATATCTGACTAGACGCGACTCAAAACAAGACTATAGTCGGCCCTAAAAACATAATACACAACGCTTCCAAAAAATTTGGCTTAAGCATGTTTACAAAAATACTAAATACATTATTAAAAACATATAATCAAAGGCGCTTGGCCTTTACATAACAAAATAATATACACTGATCAAAACACTAGTCGACTTTCATGCTCTATCTTTTGGATTGCTGGTGCACTAATCTGTCTATAACTTATTCATACTATCATGCCATACCATGCGTGTCTAGAATTAGTATGTACATGAAACATAGAACATATATCTGAACATGCATACTCTGATTCAGTCGCTCACACATGCGCTGATGTGCTGATCATTGTATAACTCTGTCTATCCTGTTTTCCATACTTAGTCATTTTGTCTTCTAAGTTTACTTAGACAGAAACTTAGTATAACTTTGTTTCCATGATGAAAACACAAAATAAGTCATGCATCCTTAGGAAGTCAACTTTCCAACAATCTCCCCCTTTGTCATTTATGGCAACAAAGGAATGTGGCCAAGTTTCTCAAAATGACTTAATCAAAAAAAAATTGTCTATCATAGTATCTTTTAATATATACATATACTGCTCCCCATATAGACACATTCTCTATTACCCCCCCTTTGAGATTAATGACAAAGGTGTCCAAAACTTGTAAGTCTTCTAGATACTTACTCCATGTAAACATCAGGGTACACAACCTGAAGAGATTGGATCTCTTTCTGCCAGAATACCTTCATTGTATCAACTGTCTGAAGATGCACACATAAGGCATATGTCAGCTTCTCCATCTTTATCAAATCCATGCATGGACCTTGATCATATGTCACAATGGTGGCATCAATCTGTTTGATGTTCTCATTCAGAACCGCTAGAGAGGGTTCAAGTGCATTTATCAATTGAGTTTGTCTGACTCTTATCTTACTGATCTCCAACTTAGCCTTTTCAATTTTGTCCAACTGACCTTGATAGACATTGTTACAGATGTTCATGTCTTGTGTGGATGTCTCAACTGATTTTCTAATAGTTTCCACCATGATCTCTGCCTCTTCTATATTTTTGATATGTTCAGAGGTGAACTTTACTCTGTCCATGCAGTTTTCTATAACCTTCTTACCTTTAGCTACCAATTCTTTCAATATAGATTGCCCAATATTTAAATATTTTAAGTCTAAGGTAAAATTCTTTATCAATTCAGTTAATCACTCCCTTTTATACTCATCTTATGCAATTCTAGTAGCAGAGTCTACTAGGTCTGTAAAGTGTGCTTTGAAGCTTGTTAGAATGTTGTCGACATCTTCAACTGATTGAATTTTGGCTACTTTCTTGTCTATAGGCACTAGATCATTCAAGATGTTTACTGATTCCAAGAACAGAGGGTTCCTCATAACCTATTTTTCTTTGGCCTTTTCCATATCTAGAATGCTGATCTTTATTAAGTCTTCTTCTCCCTGTGCATCTAAACTTGTTGAGTCAGGAGTTAACCTTGACAACAATGAAGTAGATGGTAAAGTGGATGGAGTGAATATAGTATTTTGACTAGTATCCATGCATTCACTCTTTATTGGTATCTCCTTGAATGGTGTCTCATTGTCTTGAGTATCTTTCTCTTGATTCAAGTCTATTGGATCATTGGAGGGAACTTCATCTTATTGTACAAATGTATCATTAGTGCACATCTCTTCAGTGCTTACAAATGCTTTATGAACTTTGTCCATGTCATTGTCAGATGCTGTCATAGATATCTTGATATCATCAATCACTATAGTATCTTCTGAGTCTTTTGCTATATCATAAGTTATTTTCACTGAGGGTGCTGAAACCTGTGGACCTATCATGGGTGCATTTTGAATCACGAGTTCTGTAACCTATTTCAGAGGAGCTGGAGTTACCTTTGTTGTAGGCGCCATTGATGGATACATGTGTCTATCCATAAACACTTGTGCAAAAGATTTTTCTATCTCTTTCCCAACTAACTCATATTCTTTGTTCATAATATGAAGTGTTCTTGTCTTAGTTCTTAGTTGAGGCTTCACCAGATCTAACAAAATTGCCTTCTCATCATGTGAGCATACATGGATAAGATTATCCAATGTTTCTTCTCTTATCCTCATGTATTCCTCAATTGCATGTCTCTTCATTATTCCAGTATGTTCCATAACTTATCAGGTATCACTGTCTTAAGTTCTAGAATTAATTTCTTGAACTTAATCATAAGAGAGATGATTATAGAATGTATCTCAGATTTATCTATCTCCTGGTACTTGTCATAAAACTTAGCAAGTGTGTCTAGTCTACCTTCATTAACAATATTGTTCTTTAAGACATTTAGACTAGGTTTGAATCCTACTTCAGGAGGAGCTTGAGTATTTCTTACTGTGCTCTATGTAGTTCTCGAGGATGGGTGACCTGTGGGTGCTTCCTTCCTTCCTCTCGACTTCTTTCTTGGTATAGAAGGTGGAGATGAGTCTAGGTTAATGGTGGTAGAGGGTACTTAGGTTCTCTCTACTTTCTTCTTCTTTTGGATGTCATCAGTATTCTCAAGTTCTTTGGCTATCTTGGCTTCTCTAGCTTTGTCAAGATCTTCTTGAGTGACAGCATGAACTCTTAGAATGCTAGATGTAATCTTAGATGCCTTTCTTTTGTTATCAGCACTATATAGAGTAGAGTCAAATTCATTAGTATTTTCTCTGTAAGTGCCCCATCTAGGCTCATTGGGATCTTTGGGCATAGACAAAAGGACCTATGCATATCCTTCCAATACATGTTCCTCCACTTCATACCCAAGTGGATGAATCCATTTAGATCTAGGCTCAACTGCCTCCATGCAAGTGTCGTCAGTCTCTACCATGAAGCATATGGTTTCCTTATACTTTTCAACAATCTTCTCAGGTATCCTAAACCTCTTCTACATCTTGATCCTGAAAGTTTTGATGTCCATGTCCATAGCATCCTTTGCACTACTCTCTAATGTGGCTTTTAGTGAAATTTGAGACAGTGGGTTTGCTTCTATCTAGGTAAATATTTGCAACCTTACCGACAATATGGAAGTATAGATATATGATCAAAGACCCAAACTCGAATGTCTTTCTCTTGTCATGCTTGATAACTTGAATTTTGTCAATCAATTGAGCACGCAATATCTCACATAGATTGTACTAAGTGTTATCCTTCACCATTCTGATAGTTGCTAGAATAGTTGCTGCAGAGAAACTATTCAATCTACTTTCTTGCTGGAACTTGTAACCAAGGATCATAGTTAGAAGCTTTATGTCTTCTTCCTTGATAGGATCAACTATCATACCATGCCTGTCACTTCTGTATAGGCTTGCTTGCTCAACCTATTTTCTCACATCCTTGCCAGCTGGAAGAACTGGTCCAGTATTAGGAAGTCTAGTCATGTTATGGATTAGGTCTACAGTAATATAGATGGGAACTTCACCAATCTAGTAGAGGTCATCATGAATCATGCTCAACAAGATTTTAACCCATTCTGGTTTGTAGAATTCATGCACATTCGAATACTCAAAGGTAGAGTTGTCTGTGAGGTGTGCGTATTCATCCTTGAATGAATAGTCTGGTTTCATCATCGAAGCCATGAGAGTGTCTATACTATTATCTCCAACTGTTTCCTTTTTATAATAAATGTATGCGCAGATGTCTTCTATGTGAACAAATTCTAACGAAGTTTTGGAGAAAGCTCCTTCCACATCATCCACTATGGATTTAAATGGATGCCTCTTAAATACAAATTCTTCCTCTCAGCAATATCAAATACAACTAGAGTTGCCATACTTACTTGATGATTGATTAAATAGGGTTTCACAAAAATTTGAAATGGCGTGACTACTAGGGTTCTGTTCAAACTTCTTAACCATGCTTCTTAACCACCAAATATATTATGCTTTCATGCTTTGATGCTTAGTGCTCCTGTGCTCTCTGAATTCTGTGATCTTGAATGCAAATGTGAAGAAGATCAAACACTTACATCTTTTTATAAAAGTTACTGCATTTAATGTTTGCAACTGTACGCAGTTTTTCACAGAGAATCTCAAACTTCATTCAGAGTGTATTATAGATAATGTGTGCATGCATACTACATCCAAATATGATCATAAACATAATTTCATAGGCGCATACTCAGAGGTGAGTATACCAGCCGTGCAAGGGTTCCGAGCTAGAATAGCTCCCCCTAAGACCAAGAAGGTCTATTCAACCAGAAGTAGAGGATGCATCAACTATGGATGCATCAATTACTTTGTTCTCTACATTGTCCTTCTTTACTTCAACCCAAATTTTTCTTGAATCTTCTTTTTCTTGAACAAGCTTGACTTCTCCTTTTTCTTCAAATAGTGATTTCTTAGGATCCTCTTGTTTTTGAGTTCTGGATCTACAGAACCTTGAGATGTGTCTAGCCTTTCCACATGTGTGACAAATGATAGAAGGTCTGATGTTCTTGTTCATCATGCTGCACTACTTTGCTGTGTGTCCATTGTAGTTACATATGTGACATGTAATGTTCTTCAAATTTCTTTGAGGTTGATTTCTCTGATTGTTTTGATTCATTTTTCTTTGAGTTTGCTGTGACTAATTTCTTTGATTTGTTCTGCAATGTATAGCCTCATGACCAAACTTATTACAGGAGTAACAATAACTATTGAAAGGTCTTACCTCTTTGCAATTTCTTTCCAAATGACCATGTTTATTACATGCATAACAAGTTATGTTAACTTTCTTGATTTCTCCTTTAGGTGGATCTATTTTAGTCTCTGCAACATTTTCATCTTTCTTTGCTTTGAAGATGCTTCATGTACTTTCTTTCTTTCTTTCTTTCAATGAATTGGTTTCAACTTGTGCTACACTGTATCCAAGTCTAGTAGTGTCACCTCTTAGCTTTTGTGCATTGAGCTGAGATTGAAGTGAATCAGAACTTGTGTTGAGTTTATCAATCTTATCCTTTGCTTCTGTTAATTCAGATTCCATATTTTTCTTTATGTTCTCCAATTCCAATACTTTCATATTTGCTTGCAAAAGTTCATCTTCTAATTGTTTGCTTTCTTTGATCTTTTCTTCAATAGAAATTTGACTGTCTGTTAGCTGTTCATCCAGATTTTCAATTTTATCTTTCAGAGACATGTTCTCTTCATTCAGCTTTTTGACCATTTTCCCTAAATCACTTGTAGAACAATCTTTCAAATCTTTTCTCAATTTCTTGATAAGAAATTGTGAGCCATCAACTTTCAGTCTAAGTTCTTCATTTTATTTTTCAGATCTGTCAAGATCTTCAAGAGCTACTTCAAGATTCTTTTTCAAATGTTTTGATTTTGCTGAGTCCATGATCTCCTCAAGTGGTTAAACTTTCTTTCAGAGGACCAGAGCTCTGATACCAATTGTTAGAAACATTGAGAGGGGGGTGAATCTGTGTTTGTCTATTAATTATATTTCAGCACTTTAAACATAAATTAAACATACATCCAATGAAGCTTAACACAAGAACTCATAACACATGATATGATTACGGGGAAACCTTGATCAGAGGAAAACACCGGTGGGAATTAGTACCCACAAATATTGTACTAGTATAATGAACCTGTTAAAGATCCTTTGCCCTTTTAGGAGCAGTCTTTACAATCCAAGTACAATGAACCTGTTAAGATTCTATTACAAAACCCTGTTAAAGGTATATGGCTCACTTCTAGAGCTCACTACTCAATAGGATGAAGGCTACAACCTTCTGATAGTTGATATACACTATATCAAAAGTGAACTATTGTGATGACACAGATGTCTGATTAGTTCCATGTATGCGATGATGCTCTTACTCTCTTAAAGAGCTTTATCTCATACTGACTCCATTATTCTAGTCTTCTATGTCTTTCTCATGCATATTATTCAACACTTGTAATATATATTTACATTACATATTTATGTTCATGTTCGAATAGACGCGACTAAAAACAAGACTATAGTCGGCCCTAAAAACATAATACACAACACTTCCAAACAATTTGGCTTAAGCATGTTTACAAAAATACTAAAGACATTATTACAAACATATAATCAAAGGCACTTGGCCTTTAGATAACAAAATAATATACGTTGATCAAAACTCTAGTCGACTTTCATGCTCTGTCTTTTGGATTGATGGTGCACTGATATGTCTGTAACTTCTCCATACTATCATTCCATACCATGCGTGTCTGGACTTAGTATGTACATGAAACATAGAACATATATCTGAATGTGCATATTCTAATTCAGTTGCTCGCACATGCACTAATGTGTTGATCACTGTATAACTCCGTCTGTCCTATTTTCCATACTTAGTCATTTTGTCTTCTAAGTTTACTTAGATAGAAACTTAGTATGAATTTGTTGCCATGATGAAAACACAAAATAATTCATGCATCCTCAGGAAGTCAACTTGCCAACAAAATCATCTTTAAATCAATTACTTATCTCCGGCTTTATCTGGATGATTAAAACAATGATAAGTATCCGTTAATTCTATCTTTAGCTTCTTGACAGCTAAGAATTTTATCATTTACTGAACTCTCTATTCTATTGGTCAACACTTCAGTTAGTCATCAGTGATAACTGACTGTTCCATCGGTGTGACTTTAGTTGTCATCGAGATATCTGTCCTTTGTCTTTTCTATCGGGCAACACTAAAATTATTTCCGTTGGGTTACTCTGCATTTTGCTCGTCGTATAACTTTGCTTGTTGGTAATGCTATGCATTTTCTCATCGGTAACACTATGAGTCTACTATTTTACTCTGACTGTCGGTGTGCACTCCATCGGTGTATACAATCACTTAGTGAATACTTGACTAGTATGCATTACTAATAGCATAGTCTTGATTTATCGGTCCTTTGAAGTCTTTGGAAGTATTTTCATGACCATACAAATTATATCAAGTTGACATCAATGAAAATACAATACATTAACTAATTTAATGCCTTGCAAGATCATCAACTTAACATCTTCAAACATTCAATCAATTACATATCATCAATCTCTCCCTTTGGAATTGATAGCAACATACTACATTATTATACTATACTATTACTAATACAAAATAAAATATACAGTTCCATCAAGCTTTCCTAGTGTAACTATTACAAATGTCTGGTTTTCGGTAAGCACAAATAGCTTTGATTTGATTTTTGCAAATTTCTTTCTGTCTTCAATCCCTTCACTGGATAAATGTAGAATATTTCTTTCTCTGATGTGATGTGTTCTCCTTCTATGTCAAACTCTCTCCCTTTAACTATTCTCCTTTCTTTTTATGTCTCTTGTTAGCAATTCTCTCCCTTTGTATGTACTCTCCCATTCTTTGTTACATTTCTCCCTTTGGATACTTTGATGGATATAATATCTCCCTGAGATGATAATGAATAAACAATGGATAAACTCTCTCCCTTTTTTAGTATGATAATGAGATAATTCTCTCCCTTTGACAACGATGCCAAACAAACATCTTTTCAAACAAATATTTGACAGTAGTGTCAAGCGGATCCTTTCTATCCATAATATATTCCCTGAATTTCCCAATCCATTGGTAATAAATCTAGTGCTCAGAGTAGATAAATAACTTGATGTGTATAGATTTATCATTGAAGTCTATCTCTTTGCTTGCATCAACATGAATGATATTCTGATAATATGCAGGCTGATGGAGCCTTCTAGTCAGCTTACTAACCAGTAGACAAGGGTCTGACCCCTAGTCTCTATCTCAAGTATTCAAATGGATGCTTGGGTAGTGGCTTGGTGAAGATATCGACTAGTTGTTCCTTTGATTGCACATACTCAAGTATCACCTCCTTTTTCTGGACTTGTTCTCTCAAATAATGATACTTGATGGAAATATGCTTTGTTTTAGCATGCATGAATGGATTCTTGGAAATGTTTATTGCACTTGTATTATCATAGTAGATAATTATCGGCTCTAGAATTTACATATGCATATGTTCCAATAACTGTTTGATCCTTGCAATATTTGAGCAATTTGTAGTAGCAACAACATACTCTACCTCTGCAATGGACTGAGAGATGCATCCTTGCTTCTTGTTGATCCATGTGACAAGTCTGTCACCCATAAAGAATGCTCCTCTAGTTGTGCTCTTCTGATCATCAATATTTCCAACCCAATCAGCGTCGGTAAAGAGATTTAGTTCAAATTTGCCTTCTCTTTTATACCATAGGCCACATTCCTCGGTATTCTTCAGATATCTTAGGATTCTTTTCACAACAGTCATATGTGATTCTCTGGGATTAGCATAAAATCTAGCAACTATTCCTACTGCATGTTTAATATCTGGTCTAGTATGTACAACATACATGAGTTTTCCAATCATATATCTGTACAAAGTCTAATTTTCCTCTGATGACTTGTCCTCCTTTTTCAGCTTGCATCCAGTTGCCATCAGTGTTCCAACTGGTTTGGATTCTTCCATCTTGAATATTTTTAGTACCTCTTTGATGTACTTGGATTGTGTAATGAAAATACCTTCATCTTGTTGCATGATCTGCAGACCAAGAAAGAACTTGATCTCTCCAAACATAGACATCTCAAACTCTTTGCTCATTTCATTAGCAAATGATTTGCATAGCATATCATTGCCTCCAAATATGATGTCATCAACAAATATCTCAGCAATCAAAATGTTAGCATCAGTATCTTCCTTCAAATAAAGATTACTATTTTCACTAGTCCTTACAAATCAAATACTTATAAGATAGGAATGAAGTATTTCATACCAAGCTCGGGGTGCTTTTTTCAATCCATACAAGGGTTTGTGTAGCCTACATACCATGTTCCTCTTGTCTGGATCAAAAAACCCTTCTAGTTGCTCAATGTATACCTCTTCCTCAAGTATTCCATTAAAGAATGCAGACTTGACATCCATTTGGTATACCTTAAAGCCTTATATGCAACATAAGAAAGTAATATTCTTACTCCTTCTAGTGTAGCAACGGGTGCAAGAGTTTCTCCATAGTCAATTCCTTCTTCTTGTGCATATCCCTTGCATACTAGTCTTTCTTTATTTCTTGTGTCTTCTCCATTCTCATTCAGCTTATTCCTGAATATCCATTTTGTACCGATGACATTCTTATCATCTGGTCTTAGTACAAGTGTCCATGTCTTGTTTTTCTCTATCTTCTCAATCTCTTCATTCATAGCACTTATCCATTCATCATTATCTAGTGTAGCATTGACAAATTTGGGCTCATAATCACAAATAAAACATCTCGTATTTAGAGACTTACTTCTGGTTCTCATACTAGCCTTTTTATCTCCTGTGATATGGTTCTGTGGATTGTTCCTTCTAACATATCTGGAAAGTAAAGGTTCAGCTCTTTGTCTATCAACTTGATCATCATTTTTTTCTTGATTCTATTCTCCATCACTTTGTGCATAATCTTGAGCAATATCTTGATCATCGGTATTTGTAGCCTGATGCTCCGGTGCATTGATCTGTTGCTTAGGAGCTCTACATTGTTGGTCAAGTAGAGTGTTAGGTTCCTCATTGTAAGTAAACCTATTTTAATCCTCTGGTTCTTTAGTGCTTTCCTTTTCATTCTTCTTTGCAAATTCATCTATCTTTACATTTGCACTTTCAAAAATTTTGTTAGAGGCTTTATTTAGACATTTATAAGCCTTACTCTTGGTAGAATACCCTAGAAAGATTCCTCGATCACTCTTGGAGTCAAGTTTTCCATTTCTATCATCTTTTAATATATAAAATTGACTGCCAAAATTTTTGAAATAACTTACATTGGGTGTGTATCCATACCAAAGCTCATAAGGTGTCTTCTTGGTGTCTTTCTTCAATTGTACTATGTTCAATGTGTAAATAGCAGTACTGACAGCTTCTCTGCAGAAGATTTTGGTGATGCCTTTTTCTATCATCAATGTCCTTTCAGAATGAACTATGGATCTGTTCCTTCTTTCAACAATTCCATTTTGCTGTGGTGTTCTTGGTGCAGAGACCTGTCTTCTGATTCCATGCTCATTACAAAATTTAGTGAATTCATCTGAAATAAATTCCCCTCTTCTATCTGACCTTAAGAATTTTAACTCTTTACCACTTTGTTTCTCAACCATTGCCTTATACCATTTAAACATCTTGAATGCTTCAGATTTACCTTTTATTAACATGACTGTCATCATTCTAGAGTAATCATCAACAAAGAGAATAAAATATCTATCTCCATAATAACTCTTTGTCCTCATAGGTCCACATAAATCAGTGTGGAATAATTCTAGAATTGCATCAAATATATGGGTTTTGCTTTTAAAACTAGACTTTGTCATTTTACCTTTTTGACAATTCTTACACATGATGTTTTCAGGCTTGGTCATCGTCAGTAAGCCTCTGACATTTCTCTTTTTACTAATCTTTATCATGTTGTCAAAGTTCACATGACACAATCTTTTGTGCCACAACCATATGCCTTCATTTGTAGCAATCAAACAAGTGGTGACAACATCATTCAGATATAATAAGTTACCTTTTGTCTGCTCACAAGTACCAATAAGTTTTCCTATTTTATTGAATTTCTCTACCTTCTTATTTTCAAATGCTACTTTGTGACCTAAATTATTCAACGGAGAAACACTCAATAGATTATAATTCAATCCATTTAACCAATAAGCATTTTCACATTTTATCTTGTTATTCAACATTATGGTTCCTCTACCTTCAACTGGACAAGGTGTGTCATTACCCATTCTTATTGAACCATCTTTATAGTATTCAAAAGTTTCAAAATTTAACTTATCACCGGTCATATGGTGAGTGCAGCCACTATATATGATCCAAACATCATTTTTACTAACTTTAGATATGAGAGCTATTTCTACGTACCTTTCTACATCATCATCTGAATCATCTTTTATTTCTACACACACCATTTCGATGTCTTCCTTAGATTCGGTGTCAGTGTCATCATCTTTGCATTTTTCTAGGTAACTACCCTTCTTTCCTTTGTCCTTGTAGTCTCGGGTATCTCTTCTTTCTGATTGTCGGTAGCTTCTGTAATCACCTCTGTCAGACTTGTTTTCAAATGATCTATCATTACTTATGTTATCTTTTCTTCTGTTAGGACATCTTGCATCAAATTGTCCAATCTCTTTACAATTAAAACAAAAAATTGGTAATTTACCTTTGTATTTACCTTTTCCTCTCTGCATTCTTCTAGCCATAAGTGCTTCAATTTCATCAAGATCATCCTCTTCACTTTCACTATCACTATCTTTTCTCATAGTGTTTTATGACTTGATTTACTTATTCTCATAAAAGTTTTGAATGCAAACTTTATGTTTGGTAAGACACTATTATCAAAGTTATTCATCTCAAATTAAATTAGTCTTCCAATCAAACTGTCTAGAGTAACATTGCTATTTTCTACTGCTCTCATTTCTTGAATGGAAGATAATCTAATAGCATAAGTAGATAGTAAGGTTCTTAGAATTTTACTTACCACTGTATCTTCTTCTAGTACACTTCTAACTCCTTGGATAGCATTGACTACCTCTTTGATTCTTGTGCTGTACTGTGTGATGTTTTCACCTTCTTTCATTTTTAGATCATCAAACTTTCCTCTATGGATTTCTGCCTTGGCTCTCAAAATATTCTTGTCACTACTATGTACAAGAATCAATTTGTCCCACATCTACTTTGCAGTCTTACAGGTTTTGACATCTTCAAATTCAGCATCAGAGAGTGAGGAAGCAAGCTCTATCATCATGAAGTTGTGCTCATGCTTATCTCTCAATTGTTCAACTATTGGTTCTCGTCTGGGAAACACATATTCAACATCTAAGTATAGAGTAACATCATTACCAATACCTGATAAGTGGAGTCTTATTCTTCTCTGCCATGGAGCAAAATTATCTTTGTTCAACTTGGGCACATCTCGTATGTTCATCTTGTGATCTTTAGCTTAGGTCTTGAAACCTTCCTTCTAAGCACAAAAGCTCTGATACCAATTGTTAGTAATAACTGAGGGGGGGGGTGAATCAGTGGCCTCAAAAATTAATCCTTAAATTAACCCTTAAAACTTATAACCACAAATTATGTCTCTAGGTATCTTCTGTCCTACAAGATGAATTCCTTAAAATACTTATATTACTTTTCTACTTGTTGGATTGCTTAGTAAATCTCTCTTCTGTATGATTACCGATAAGTAGTCAACTATTTACCGAAACATAGTAAATATGTATAGTATACCGATCAATCCAGAATTGCATATGTGAAATGTAAAACAGTAAAGCAATGAAACATAAACACATAACACATGTATTTTTAACGTTGAAACCCTGTTAAGGGAAAAACCACTGGGACCGGTACCCCAAATTTTCAGTCTTCTGAAGTGAGCCCTGTTAAGAGCCAACCCTGTTAAAGGTTACAAACACACTGTTAGGTGTGACCTTGTTAGAGGATTTAAAGATAGTTTGTCACCTAGTATCTAGCATCTAATGTTACCATCCTTGATCAAACACTCATTTGGCCTGTCAATAGGTATTGGGCATATCCAATGCTACTTTTATGATCAAACTTTTTGATACTCCTTGGGATGTATCTCAATTTTAAAATAATTTTAAGTTCCTTCTCGGTTAAGAGACTTGATGCTTCAATGGTTAAATTGAAACACTAATGATCTATTCATACATACAACTCAATTGTAGATTTTCAGATCTATTGTAATTCCATTACCTCTGTAATCAATATAATCACTTATACCTTTGCTCCACATTGTTCTACTCTGTGATGTTGTCTCACTATTCGTTGGTGTCTACAAAATCTAGCTCTTTCCTCATCTTGTTGATCAGGACTGAAAGAAGACTTTCTTCTCCTTTAGATTCTCTTTATCATCTTTCCTCTATTCTCTTGTTCACCCCACAATTTGTAATGAATTGGGTTTGTCTCTATATAGACATGATTTCCTCTTTTCTTGGCTTTCTTGATTCTTGGCGTGTTCTATAATTCTCACCAATATATTTAAAGAAAACTTCAGTTTTATCTCAAAGAGATCTTCTTGCCAACTAGACAAATCAGCTTTAAATCAATTACTTATCTCCAAATTTATCTGGATGATTAAAAAAATGATAAGTATTCATTAATTATATCTTTAGCTTCTTGACAGCTAAGCATTTTGTCGTTTACTGAACTCTCTGTTCTGTAGTTCAACACTTCAGTTAGTCATCGGTGATAACTGACTATTCCGTTGGTGTGACTTTAGTTGTCATCGAGATCTTCGTCGTTTGTCTTTTCCGTCGGGAAACACTGAAAATCTTTCTGTCAGGTTACTCTGTGTTTTTCTCATCGGGTAACACTGTAACTTTGCTCGTCGGTAATGCTGTACATTTTCTCATCGAGTAACACTGTGATTCTGGTCTTTTACTTTGACCATCGGTGTGGACTCCATCGGTGTATATATTCACTTAGTGAATACTTGACTTGTATGCATTACTCATAGCATAGTCTTGATTTATTGGTTCTTTGAAGTCTTTGACAGTATTTCCATGACCATACAGATTATATCAAGTTCAAATCAATGACAGTATAATACATTAACTGATTTAAGGCCTTGCAAGATCATCAACTTAACATCTTCAAACATTCAATCAGTTACATGTCATCAGTTTTTTTACCAAGAAGTGCTTTCTCACATGCCCTGTATTCTCCTTAAGGGAATGTATGTGCTACTTTTTGGTTTTCTTCCATGTGTAGTCAAGGACATGTTTCATAGGTCCTTGTATTTAATTCGTACTGATTGGATGGTGGAGCTACTGGTTCTCATCATTTTGAAGGCAATGTAAGAGTTTCAAGACCGCCCTTCTCAAAGAAAATAGTTGATGGAACTGAAAAAAGTGAAATAATTTTTTACAGAGACAAGGTATTTTTTAGAGATTTCACGTTTGTGAAGTGGAAAGAAACAACAAGGTTATGGTCCTATTCTCTTAAATTGTTAATTGAGGTAAAGCCATTCTGTGTGTAATAATTTTCCCAATGTCCAACTATAGGTATTCTCATCCCACTACCAATTTCTGTACGTGATATGCATAAATCCTAGCCCTAAAAGACATGGTAAGGGTTGATTGTATTTTCTTAAAATAATTCTTTTAATTAATATTGTTTATATTTTTGTGTTAAATAGATGATTACTTGATCTACTCTTTTCGTTGAATTTACCTAGTTGGTTTACCAATTAAGGTATTTTTGCTCAATATTTTTGCATCTAGTTCATATCCTAAGAAAATGGTGTAGATTTTGTTTACTATGATAAAAGGGCTTTTCAAATAATAAAGTAAAGAAATTATTTTAATACCCTATTTTTGATAGTGAATTTTGCCATTATTTATCAATGATAAATCTTAAAGCATTGTTGTATACAAAACAGAAAGGTAACTTGCATTGAAGAACAAAATAATCTAATTTAAACTATATATGTATGTATTCATAGTAATTTTTTTTTACAATATATACATATATAGTGTTAACCCTTGCACTTGTATGCAAAATTCAAAATGGGTCAATCAAAAAGAAAACTATATCACTACATGGTCAAAATGGGGAGAAACATATGAGAAAATAAAAAGGGAAAATATAATAGGGGTATCGTTCATTTAGAGGGGGCGCCTTCCTTAGTCTCCTTGCTCCACATGTCTTTAGCTACAACCAAGTGAGGGTGGACAATGGGATGGAATTAATTCCACCATTCTATGCAATAAATGGGCTCTACACCCTTTACTTCTTGTATAAATGAAGTGGGAAGAGCGAAACATTTTTGGTGTTTAATAGAAGTAGTTTTCAAATTTGATAAAAATGGTAGCCATGCAAAAATGACATTTTTGTCTATGAAATATCTCAATTCAGTGATATTTGGGATTCCCTCCTTATATGGAGCTACATTTAGGACTTTCTCCAAGTTGGTTGTGTAATCATCACCAAATAATCCCCTTGTAAGCTTTAAAATGATTGGCTTTTACTCACCCACATCTAAGAGAGATGCCACAAAGTTGGGGACTATAAAAATGTTTACCCTATATCTATATTTATAAATTAATAAGTCTCCCCCTAAAACCTATTTGATAGGAAAAATGACTAGGTCATTCTTCATTTTGGCCAAAATTTCTAAAAATTTCTTTTAAATTAAACTAAGATAACCTAGCTGCTACTTATTCATAGTCAATCTAATTGGAGTTCTATCACATTGAGTCCAGGCTACTACACTTAGATTCTATTTTTGGAATTCCTTTCTTGATGAGATCCCCTAGTTTTAGAAGCAATGTAAATATATGTTTGAAAGAAAGTAGTTATTCACTTGCAAGTAGTAGGGAGTGATCATGTCTTAAACCAAGTCTCAAAGTTTTAAACTCGTATACATGGCTCTTTCTGTACTTAGAAATAATTTGAATAGAAAACCCCATTATATGACAAAAAGGATCACACAAGGAATGAGTTTCCCTTCAATTAAGTAAATAATTAATGCATTAATATTTATATTTGGCTTAAGCTTTTTAAAGATGTGGTTTTTAGTATGACCACTATTGTAAGTGTCACATCATAGTAGGTGTTAGATCTAATAAAATTTAGAAATAAAAATAATTTTAAAGGATTCCTCAAGAGGGAATATGGTAGAGTCTTGAATTTTGATTAGGTAAAAAATTCTAAGGTTACCTTCACTATAACTTTGGTTACCAACCTAGTAGCTCAATTTCATTATTAACAAATTGAAAAGTGTAAAGCACAAAAAACTTTTAAGAAAGAAAATGAATAGAAAATCATCTATGATTAGGTGTTACAAATAAATCTACCAGAGCTATGGATGTGTGGCTGGTAGTAAATCCATGCTCGACGAAAATCAAAGAGATATCCTTTTCGGGGCTAAGGACGTATGTCTGGTAGCAAGGCTCTATCCTGGTTGATTTTGAAGGATGAACTATCTATGTATATTGATGAAGTTAAAACCTCTATTTTGTTAATCTCATTGAAGGAATAGAAAAAGAATCATAATGTACACACCAAATATTGAAATATTTGTGAGTTATGTCATAACAGTATATGCCTTGCATAGATTTTTGGTAAGATAAAACCTCTATCTTTGTGATAGGTTTTGAGAATCTCCTTTGGTAAATCTAAATGATAGATGCACAAATTCCTTTCCCACTTCCTGGATAACATATCTTATGATTTCTCAACAACATGATTCAAGTATTGATGAGAGCTATTTATGTCTCATTTAATGCCATATTTAAGCCTATTTCATATGCCTTCATACCTACTCCCTCATTCCATTTTCATTCAAAATAATACCATTTTACCATTTTCTATTACATATGATTAAATATGTATAAATGATATCTAGTTTAGTTTTGGGATTAAAATAAAAAAATATTATATACTATCTTTACTAATAAGCATTATTATTTTATGCATTGAAAAATATATCTTGCAACATGCTTTGTGTTATCTTCATACAAGAACCTCCTGTCACCCTATATGCAGGAACTTTTTGTCACATTGCAATTGGTTAAAATTTCCCCATCCCTGCAGATGACATCAACCTCCATGTTATTCATATCACTTCAACCATGTTGTCTTGTCTACTAATCATCACTGCCATGAGATTTTCAAAGCTAATTGAGGATAAGATCTATGGTCAAGGATGCACTTTCCAGCTCTATTTTCATTCTTTATTGAATGATGTTTTTGTGTTATTTTCAAGTGTGGTTTGTGGTTATTCTATTATCATTAGAATTTTTTGTTGTTCCTATTGCTTTGGAAAATATATCATGTAGCATGCTTCCTGTCATCCTCATAAGAGAACCTCCTGTCACTTTTTACGTAGGAACTTCCTTTCACATTGTAATTGGTTACAATTCCCTCATCCTTGTGGATGAAATCAACCTCCACATTCCTCATGCCACTTTAGCACATTATCTTATCTACTAATCATCTCTGCCATGAGATTTTTGATCTAATTCAAGAGAAAATCTATAGTAAAGGATGCATTTGCTAACTATATAGAGACAAAACAAAATTTTGAAAAAGGAAAAATGATGGATCAAAATCAAGGGTAAAATTGCTCTTGTAATTGATTTAGATTGATCTTTTGGAAGTTTGTATTGGTTTCCTCAATTTATACCTAAATGTCAATCCAAGGATCACAAACTTGTGAAAGGTGGTGTGGCTATTTACTAAAGGGACGATGATAGTGAATCGAGTGGGGATGGAATGTATTATATTAAAACAAACATATAAATAAAATACTAGAGGGAACAATCTCAAATTGTGCTCTTAAAACAAATCATAACATAGTAGAAATCTCATAACTATACCTTCAAAATAGATAACTTGATTCTAATTTATCACACCTAAATTAAACACACAATATAGATTAAATGCTCTTAATCCTGAGTAGCTTCTAAAATTACAATGATGTGTTTTAACACTCTTCTAGAAATATAAAGTTCACTGTGCGACATGAAGTTCATAATGTAACAAGAAGTACATAGAGCAATTGCAGTAGAACAATAAATGAATTGCAAAGATATTTTGGTCTTCTATGTTTCATATAATAATTACATTCTCATAAAAATATTAATTATATCAATAATAAATTAACCACATCCAGTGAATATCAAAGCTTTCAGAACTAAAAGTAAATGAAATTATGAATCAAACACACTATGTAACTAGTTCACACAACATAGAGTAAATCATAGAGTACAAAATTTTTAAATAGTTTAAACATATAAAAATATCACCAAGTGTCTTGAGAGTGGACCCTTTCTCTAGTTCACAAGGTGAGTGAAAATAGATCAATCATGCTAACTTGATATTATGAACAACTTTGATTCATTCAATTTGTTCAGAAAAAAAAGATGCTACATTAACATTCTATACTAACCCATAACATATGTATATATGATGTCATATAACAGTATAGCTATGAAAAGGTTTTCAATTTTTCATGGATCATAATCAATAAAACAAACTATTAATAGTCTTAATGTGACCACAAGCTACAAGCTCAAAAAATCTTAATAATACTAAATCAGTTTCAAAACATAATGCAAAAAATAGGAAATAAATAGTTTATAGCACTTCTAATTCATCCATAACACACCTATGAGATTTAAGGATTGCCTTCAACATGGTAAAGTCTTGTCACAAGACATTTAAATTGGATATGTATCTCAACATATTTGTCACTTTAAAGCATTCTCCCATTCTTTAAAACATATTAAATACTTTTCCATTCTCATAATAATTAATAGAAAGAAGACCTGGGAAAGGTTAATAAAATAAAACAAAAAGGTCATAGGAATTAGACATATTTTCACCCATAATTTCTCCCTAGCTTAAGGAGTTTGCATTTCCTCATGCAAATAATTAGTACAAACCAAGCTTCTTTCTTGCAGAGAACTGTAGTGTTATGCTAGTGATTTCTTTGTACCATTCTAGCCTTAACTCCTCTACATTTTGCTCAAAATATAGAAGGGGAATATGTAATTATACTACTTGAACCAATTTTATTTTAAATCCATCAATCTCTTTCCTCTGGTGGGTATTCTTTTTGGAAAGCTCATGTAAACCTTTCCTTCAAATATTAATTTTCATCCTAAAGCTACTTAATTATTTGGAACAAGTGTTTAAATGAGATAGTTTTGTCTTCATTTACTTGGTCTAAATCATCAGTATTAACAACAACAATGGCCTTTAGGCTTATTAAAAACCAATAATCCACTTTCTGGATTGATGTGTATAATTATCCTCTTCATTATAAGTATCCTTGAAAATGTTTCCTTGTTCATGATCAATTTTACCCCATTCTTCATAATCCCCCTTTTATGTTCCTCATGGCCTAGCGTTTCATCACCGAACACATTTTTATGTGTAGGAGAACTTACTTTTCCTTATTCATTCACTTCCTCCTATTTATGTTCTTCATGGCCTAGGGTGTCATCATCATACACATTGTTGTGTCTAGGAGAAATTCCTTTTCCTTCTTCATTCACTTCCTCTGATTTATATTATTCATGGGATAGGGTTTCATCATCATACACATTGTCATGTCCAGAAGAATTCTCTCTTCTCTCTTTATTCTCTTCCTTTACTTCGTACTTCTCCTGACCCTCAGTTTCATCTTTATACACATTTTCTTGGTCCAAGGTGTCTTGGGCAAGTTTTCCTATCTACTTATTTCTATTTTATTCTTGATAATGAGACTCTCTTCTCATCTTATTTTTCCTTTACCAAACTTTTTAGTTATAACTTGTACATCATCTATTGAGAATGATTCCTTTGCTAATTTATCCAACTTGGTTTTAGTGGTGGTTTTTATTTTGTGTTGTTTGATTGTGGGTTTCTCATCATTCTTCTGCAAGGTTGTACCACTAGTTACTATTTTAGATTTCTTCTTTTTAGAGGATTCATTGGTAAGGATTTCCTCTATTATCTTCTTTTTGTGGTGTCCTGAAGTTTTTCTACCCAAATTTCCCTTTTCAACAAAACAATCCCAATCTATAGGAGGTTTTTCTAATCGTAGACCATGCATTAAAATTAACTTGATTAGTCCATGGTGAGAAAGAGAGTTTTCATGACCATCACAAAATTTATTACATGCCCGTTGTAGAGAAATATACAAAATGTAGGGAATGTTGACTAGAACAACATCACACAAATGCAAAATGAGCCAAAAAATGATGGGAAGAAATATACATGTACCTTCCCTCATAGGTGATATACTAAATGAATAATTTTGTGATTCCATCCCATGGTGGAAGAAGATATTTATATTTGGTTCCTTGACCCTACACCACTTCTATGAATTCTCCCATTTATAAGAATTGTTTACAGTACAATTTGAGGTCTATGACTCTAGTGGAACAAGAAGGAAAGAACAAGTCACCGATTTGAGGAAGTCCAGTGACCCTAGTAATGGTTTTCACTATTACCAAAAATTTCCATCCCCTCAAATTGATTTTGTTAGTTTGAAACCCCATTGAAAAATCACAAGCAACTACAGCATCAAAGTCCCACAATTTATGGAAATACATTGTCCAAGAATCTTGACTTAAAATTTTGTGGGATTCTTCATTGACTTCAAGATCCTCTATGGATGTAAGTTCCTACCTTGTATAATCTCCCTCGTGGTTCTATTGGCGATAGGAATTTCCTTTTTTTGTTTACACATTTGGGTTGAATAGTAGGAGAGAAGGATTGGAAAACAATTTGGTGAAGGTTATGATCAGAAAATATGGTTAACATATACAAATGGTTTGTGGGAAGATAAATAAAAATAAAATAGTTGTTGACAGAAGGTATCTAGTAATGTATTTGGATGAGTTGGCCCACAAAAGGTAATTATGTAGAAATCACGTTATTAACTCTTGTTTCCCTGCAACTCAAAGATTGACCATCTCGGTCATGGAATGTCATCATTAATGTGAATTTATATTATGTAATAGGTTAAAAAGAAGGAAATAATAATCCCTAGTACTAATTACTATGAGACATGTGGAGCTGATATGACCCATGGAACATCAAAGTGTAGATAGTGGTACAATATCATGGGAGATGTCATCATAGTGATAGACAACAAGGACAAAGAGATTGCCTATGGATTTATAAGGATGATTTAGTAAAATCCATCATAATTCTATACAAGATATCATAGACACAATAGTAGAAGTGATGTACAAGAGTTGACTTGGAGAGGGTATGATTGGTGTATTCGAAGAGTAAATCACCAACATGGAAAAATCAACACAAATGATACTAAATGCTCAAGATGGGAGAAAAGAAATCATGTATCCAAGTAATAATGAAGGAAAGTGTTTAAAAATATGGTGAGATGATGTCTAATTCAAAAAGTGGGACCCATAATGAGCGAGTGAAAACAACACAGATGGAAAACTAGGTGAGAAACAAGGACATAGTTGGCAATAGGAAGAACATGAATATAGAAATAGGTAAAATGTAGCTCTTCCAAAAATGAAAGTCATATAGAGATTCCATAGGTAAATACACAAATTTGCACAAAATACATCTTGTAAAGAGGCAAATAGGAATGCAAGGCTTAAATAGGAGAAAATGCACTTAGTGACTGGAACTTCAAAGGTAAAGGGTAAAGGTTTCTGTCACACCAAAGAATAGGTGATGGAAAGAGGTATTGTCAAGGAAACTTCACTGCTTTATTTTTGGATAATGAAATTAGTCATCAGCTTCAATGATTTTCAAGATAACATTGCCTAGATGTGTTGGATAGACCAGTTTTCACATCTAGGATTATTGTGTAGTTAAAACCTACCAGAAATGCAATTAGTAGGTAATAATTGGCCAATAAAAGCCTTAGGATTTCATTATTGGACATTTTATTATAGTTTTTTTATAATGAAGTACCTAGGGGGTACTGGAAGAGGTGATAAGAATGATACAAAGTTCATTCACCTTATTAAAAGATAAAGTATTTTTGGAGAGTGACTTATTGAATAGCTTTAAACAGTTCTCATTAATAAGTAGAACCATAAGTTTTGAATCCACAATACATAAATTAATAATACCATTATCATAAAAAAAATATCTATTTCAAAGGGAGCTATCCATCGAGTGTGGAATTTCCCTTTAAAATCTTGGAACCTAGAGTAATAGATTAATTTCCAATCACTTGTTGGAATTATTGTTGTTAAATAAAGTGATCATGCTATTCGGATCATTGTTGTTGAATCACTTTTGCATGAAACAAGTCTTGTTGATGCATCTCATCCAAGGAATGAAGTTGGGGTTTTCTACCTTTTTGAGCATCAGTGAGACTCATCCCAAGGGTGAGAGATGTATGGAGAGTCTTCACTTAAATTTCTATGGATAAGACAACATTTTTTTCTATAAAAAAGTGTTTTTCTTGAGGTCAAATTACTGAGAGGGGGAGGGGGGAGGGGAATCATTAATCTACCAAATAATCCAAACTTCTCTATCTAAAAATTTAAATCAACATTCACAAGATTAACCTTAATAACAAAAAATGAAAATCATAAGCATCCAAATCCATCCAAGAAATTGAAAAACATATTTATCTTGTGGAAACCCAAATAGGGGAAAACCATGGTGGGGATTAGTACCCACTAAATGATGTACTCTTTTGAAGTACGCCCTATGAAGAGCTTAATCATGTTAGGAGTTTACAACAAAACTGTTAGGTGCTACCCAGTTAAGGTATTTACCTTAGGCCTATTAGGACCTTTAACCTATTAAGATTAGCCTTTTTAGAGGACTTTAAACAAGTGACAATGTGTCACCTTGTTAGAGGATTTGTAACAAAGATCTGTTAGGATCTACCTTGTTAAGGGATTTAACTAGTTGCAACTGTTAGGGAACAACATAAATAATGATCTATAGAACAACACTACCTCTAATTGATGAGATCAATTGAAGAAAATAATATATTCTAAGCATACCTAACTCTTCTCTGGCTTGATCACAACATGCACCTTACATTACACTTCTTCAATAGATGATCAGCACTTTTAACATTTAACTTTGTCCATTATATATTGAACTTTTAAGTCCATCGCCTTAATCAAACCCTAAATTATAATTTCAAGTATCCCACTCATATCCAACACACCACATAAAAAATTAAATGCATAAAAAATTTTTACAAGACCGCGTCGACCAATACAACGATACATAGAATGGTTCTTCAAGGAGTCAAACATGTTTTGACCAAACATAAGCTTATTGAAGAATTTTCTGCATATGCTAGCATCGAACAATGTGATGCCAGATTATCACCTCTAATCTGTAAGACACATCGACAACTTGGGAATAACTCAATTGATTCCACTAAAACCTTAACACTGATCACCAATCAAAGATTTATCACCTATCACTCAAGAACACAAATACTGTAACCTGTTAACAACTCTACTCTTCTCATCGATCACCTATCCCACACACCATTCATGAAAATTAGTTGTGGTCGCAACTGTAGCATCTAAATACAATTTAACACCATGCCACAAGATACAAAATATATTTTATAAGACATTCTAATCATCTATCATCTCTCATTAACCGTTCTAGCAATTGCACTATTATAATTCAACTAATCACAATTTTCTCATACAATCACTTCAGTAGTAGCGGACATGAATTATACATACATAGACAGACCTTTATCTCCAATAAAGATACCAACCACTAAAACTCACCACTTCCTTCATTCATCACAACTATTCTTGGCAACACACTAAGAACACAAAGTCAATAATTGGCATTAATGACAACATAATATCTGATCATCTTATCATCAATTCTAATCATTACATCTCCAAAACTCACTTACAATCACTGCATTTGATATTCCATTAATATCCTACTTTTGCATTGATGGCAACACTCACTTCCTATTGATAGTAACACTCTCTCTAACATGATACAATGGGAATACAATGTTTCCACTTTCATCTTCCATCTATTATGAAATTACACATTCTCCTCCTTTGACAACAATGAAAAAGACATCAAACACGCCTAAAATCTTCTCTACTTAACTTGACTAACCAAAGTACATGACTACATAGACTACTCCCCATAAGGAGTAGCCCCACAACATCAATGGAAACATAAAGATTTATAGTGAATAAACTTGGATTGATGCAACTACATCTTCTTTTAGTTAAATTCAGATAGGGGAATAACCCCCAACCTACCTCTTAGATACTCAAATGCATCCTTAGGAAATGGTTTAGTAAAAATATCAGTAACCTTCTCCTTAGTTGACACATACTCCAACCTCAATTATTTTTCCTGTACTTGTTCTCTAAGAAAATGATATTTGATAGCTATATGCTTAGTCTCAGAGTGCATGACCAAGTTCTTTGAAATGTTAATAGAACATGTATTTTCATAATAGATAACCACTGGTTTAGTTACCTTCTCCTAAATTCCTTCCAGAATCTACTTGATCCAGACTACATGTGTGCAATTTATTGTAGTATCAACATTCTCAACTTCAACTGTTGATTGAGATATAAAATCCTACTTCTTTCTTGTCAAAGATACAAGTCTTTCATGAAGAAAAAATGCACCTCCACTTGTGCTCTTCTAATCATCAACATTACCTACCCAATCAACATTAGTACACATTCAAAGAGAAATTACCTTTATGTCCATACTAGAGACCATAATCTTTAGTCCCATTAAGATATCTGAAGATTCTCTTTACTGCAACCAAATGAGATTCCTTAGGATTAAAATAAAATATTTTTTACTAATCCAACTGCATGTGTTATGTATGGTCTTCTATGCACTACATACTATAGCTTACTAATCATGGACCTGTAAAGTGTCTCATCCACCTCCTTATAATCATCTCCATTTAATATTTTGAAATTGGTTACCATAGGGGTACCAACTGGTTTTGAGTCTTCTAACCCAAAAGTCTTTAATATTTCCCTTACATATTTGGATTGACTTATGTAGATACCATCTTTCATCTTTTGAACCTACAATCCAATGAAGAATTTAATCTAACCAATAATAGACATCTCAAATTCTTTCCTCATCTCATCTGTAAATGATATAATCATCTCTTCATTTCCACCAAAAATGATATCATCTACAAATATCTCGGCAATCAACAACTTGTCATCTTTCTCAATCTTTAAATAAACATTACTATTATCACTTGTCCTGATGAAACCAATCTAAATCAGATATGAATGAAAATGTTCATATCACGCCCTAGGTGCTTGTTTCATCCCATACAAATCTTTCTCTAATTTGCACTCCATGTTCTTACCTTTTGAATTAAAAAATACTTCTGGTTGTTCAATATATACCTCATCTTCCAAAACACCATTAAGAAAATATGACTTAACATCCATTTGATATACCTCAAATCCTTTATAAGTAGCAAATGTAAGCAGTATTCTTACACCTTCAAGTTTGGTCACAAGTGCAAAAGTTTCACCATATTCTAGGCCTTCCTCTTGTGCATATCCTTTTCACACCAGTCTTGCCTTATTCCTTACCACTTCACCTGTCTCATTCATCTTGTTTATGAAAATTTACTTCATACCAATCACATTCTTTCCTACTGGTATGGGCACTAATAACCATTTATTGTTCTTCACAACCTGCTATAATTATTCTTCCATAGTTGTCACCCAATCTTTATCTTTCAATGCATATTTCACTGTTTTAGGTTCAAATTTAGACAACAAGATGTACCTTCTCTTTCCTTTCTTATTTTTAACACACCAACATTTCTGTCACCAATAATTTGAACTAGGAATGATTCAAATTTACATACTTTGGCAATACCAGTTCAGTTATAGGAGCCTCTTCTATTGTTGGTACTGGTTCCTCCTCATTGACTTGTCTATCCTATTTTTTAGCATCTTTCTCCACCGGTTGTACATAAACAAACCTATGATATTCTTCAAGTTCCTTCTTTCTAGTTTCATCATTTTTCTTAGAAAATTCATCTATTCTTACATTGACACTTTCTACTATCTTATTTATTCTCTTGTTCAAGCACTTGTAGGATTTTCTCTTTGAGGAGTATCCTAATAATATCCCCTCATCACTTCTTGGGTCAAACTTTCCTATATTTTTATCTCTCTTTATGTAGCATCTACTCCTAAATTTTTGAAGTAACTTACGCATGGTGATCGACCATACCACAACTCATAGGTAGTTTTGTTTGTACCTTTCTTCAACTGAACTATATTCAATGTGTAAACAATAGTGCTCACCACTTCTCTCCAAAATTTCAGTGCAACACCCTTCTGAATCAGTAATGTCCTAGCACAATCAATGATAGACCAATTTCTTCTTTCAGTAATACTATTTTTCTGAGGTGTTCTAGGAGCCAACATTTGTCTTTGAATTCCCTGTACATCACAATATGTAGTAAATTATTGTGAAGTAAACTCACCTCCTCTATCATATCTAAGACATTTCAGGGTCTTACCGGTCTCCTTCTCCACTTTGGTTTTGTAGATCTTAAACATGTGAAAAGCTTTAGATTTATCCCTTTAAAATATAACCCACATCATTCTATAATAATCATCAACAAACAACATAAAATATCAATCACCATAGTAACTTTGAGTTCTCATTGGACCACACAAATTAGTATGAACTAGATCTTAAATATTTCCAAAAGAATAATTTTTACTGATGAAACTAGAACTAGTTAACTTCCCAAGATGATATTCTTTACACATTACATTGTTTGGTATCACTAGGTTAGGAAAACCTCTCACTATCTTCATCTTACTAACTTTGATCAAAGTATCAATATTTACATGAAAAAACCTCTTTTGACATCACCAAAAATATTCTACCTTAGTAATTAGACAAATCTTAATAGTAGAATTCAGATGGAACAAGTTACCTTTAGTTTGTTCACCGGTAGAAATCAACTCTTCTGATTTCCTAATAATCCCACAACTACCTCCATTGAACTTCAATCTATATCCTTTGTTATTCAACTGAGAAACTCTTAATAAATTGTATCTCAAATCATCAACCCAGTAAACATCATCACAATTTGTTTTATCATTCAAAGCAATAGATCCTTTACCTTTTACCAAATAGGGAGAATCATTCCAGAATCTCACTAATCCTCCATCACATTCTTCCATATTGATGAATTTTCTTCTATCACCAGTCATATGGTGAGTGCCCCCACAATCAATAATCTAGTTACCACTTTGATTCATGTTAGAAACCAAATATTTCTCACCTTATTTTGAGGGTACTTCCTTTACTACAACAAAAACAATTCCTTCTTCATCTCTTCCATCAGATTCCTCATTGGTAACACCTTCCTCAGCTAGGTAGCATACTTTCTTTTTTCCATCCTTGAATCTTCTTGGCTTCTCCTTCCTATAATTTTCAAGGCATCTAGAATAAATATGTCCAATTTTGTTACATGCAAAGCACTTCAGAGGTAACTTACCCTTATATTTACCTTTCCCTCTAGGCAACCTTCTAGAAAATAAAGCTTCCAACTCCTCCTGACCTCTTTCTTCATTTAAGATAGATTCATAATCATTGAAGTAACATGTTGAAGAACTGTTAGATATCTCATTTCTTTTCCTAGATGGTGTAAGAGTCAATGACGACTTAAAATCAACTTCAACTTTACGCATATTATTATCATAATTTCTTAACTCAAATAAAGATAATTTCCCTATTGATGGATCAAGAGTAACAATGAAAGATCCTAGAGACCTGAGCTCTTGTATAGATAAAACCCTAATAGAATACTGAGGCAATAAAGTTCTCAACATTTTTCTTACTACATCCTCCTCAGGAACATTATCACCAGTACCTTGAATAGAAGAAACAAGTTCTTTGATTCTCTGACTCTATTGCCTAATGTTCTCATTTTCTATCATCCACATATCATCATACTTTCCTCTTAAAATTTCAAACTTTTCCTTTTGCACATGTGGATCTCCACCATAGATGGTTTTCAACTTTTCCCACATCTAATTAGCAGTATCCAAGACTTTGATATCAACATACTCTTCGTCTGAGTAGCTTCCATAGTAGCATTATGTTCTAACTTTACCTTTAATTGATCTACAATTAGGGTTACTGAAGGGACAATATACTTATAAACCATATATCCCAATATTGATCACCCATACCTTTAAGATAGAGCTTCATCCAACCGCACCATATTGAGTAGTTTTCTCTTGTGAATTTAGGACCCTCCTTTCTCATCATCTTTATATATTTACCTCAAGATGTTAAGCTTAACCACAATAGATGACTAAATATTTGATACCAATTGTTAGTCCTAAGGTTAGATTACTGAGAGGGGGGGGGGGGGGGNGAGAATTATTAATCTACCAAATAATCTTCTCCATACGCTAGCATCAAATAATGTGATGCCAAATCATCACCTCCAATCATGAAGACACATCACCAAATCATGACTAACTCAATCGTTTCCACTAAAACCTTAACACCGATCACCGATCAAAGATTTATCACCTATCACTCAAGAACATAAATACTATAACATGTTAACAACTCTATTTCTGCTCACCAGTCACCTATCCTGCACACTGGTCATGAAAATTAGTTGCGTTCACAACTATGGCATCTAAATACTATTGCACACAATATACTATGACCGCGCCACAAGATACAACATAGATTTTACAAGACATTCAAATCATATATCACCTATCATTAACTATTTTAGCAGTTGCACTGTTATACTTCAACTGATCACAAATTTCTCACAAAATCACTTTAGGAGTAGCAATCATGCATTAGACTTCCAAAGACACACCTAAGTCTCCCATAAAGATACCAAATACTAAAACTCACCACACTCCTTCATTCATCACAACTATGCTTGGCAACACACTAAGAACACAAATTCAATAATTGACATCAATGACAACATAATATCTGATCATCCTATAATCAAATATAATAATTACATCTCCAAAAATCACTTACCATCACTGCATCAGATATTCCAACATGAAATTTGTACGATGTCAAACTAGTGGTTGTATTCAATGTGGTTATGTAAGCCCAAACTGCCTCGAACAATCTTTCTTTCCAATCCATCTTATGTAGTGCCATAGTCTTTGGAAGGATATTTTACAACTCCCTATTAGTCACTTCCACTTGTCCATTGGCTTACGGGTGATATGAAGTATATTTATGATGCTTGATTTCATATTCTCGTACTAAAGATGCAATCAAATTTGATGTGAATTATGGCCCTTGGTCTATAAAAATTTCTCTTGGTATGACATACCTAGTAAAGATATTATAATGAAATAAGTTAGCAACTTTAGTGTCCCTAGAATGTTTCAAAGCGACTACTTCTACCCATTTTGTAACATAATCAATATAGATCAAGATATACTATTTATTCCTAGAGGAAGGATTAATGGGTCCTACAAAATCCAAACCCCACTTTTCAAAGGGTTTAATTAGAAATTGTAGATGGAAAGGTATCTCATAAGATCACGTTGGATGACCCATACATTGAAATTTATCACAATGTTGAACATACTTCTTACAATCCTTATGAATAGTTGGTTAATAGTGAGTTGCAATTAGTGGTTCTTTGTGCTACAAAGTGTCCTCCACAAGGTTCAAAATGATGTGCTTGGATTATGGAAAACAAATCCTCACATACACATGATATTATAAATTCCTATAAGAAATATTAAACCATCAATCCAACTATACTACTCACTGGTCCCCACAAGTTTTTAGCATTCACAAGGAGAGAAATGAGGTAGAAATCTACATGTAACAAGATGATTTGGAATATCTACAAACCATGGAATTTTTACTAAAATAGAAAAATATGCTCATTATGGTAAGCATCATCAACTGGTGTAGATTCATTAGTACATTGCACATGAGAGATAAAATATGCAACCAAATTTTCACATCCAAGTTTTTCAAGAATAGTTATATAAAATTCTTGTAATTAAAGTAGTCACCTGATTACACTTCATGTGACTACTAGTTTATTCATTAGGTCTAGTGACATAATTTAGTTCTAGTGACATAATGATCAATATGTACAAAAACTTTATACCTAGTTATTTAATGTCAAAACTTATTTACTGCATAGACAACAACCAATTTAAATTCTTTTTCAATGACCATATAATTTAAAACTATGCACCAGTAATATTCTTACTAATCTAATATATATAGAGTAAAAGAGAGAACCATCTTTTTTTCCCAATACTACCTTCATTGAATATATGGAAAGGTAGATCCTAGTTGGGTCCTCGTAACACTAGTGTTGTGATTATCTTCCCTTTGATCTCTTCAAAATCCCATTGACATTCATTTGTCCATGAAAGGAAAAATATTTTCCTAACAAAGAAAAAAGTGGTGAGGCAATCTTATTGAAATTTTGAATAAATATTCTATAATATCTAGCATAACCTAAAAAGGTATGCACATATTTTTGAGAAGTAGGTACAGGGAGGTCCTAAATTAGTTTTTCATTTTTAGGGTTGACTTCTATTCCTTTAGAGGAGATATAATGACCCAATTCAATACCTTCAGTCATCAATATATGACACTTTTCATGTCTCAAAGACAGATTAGTTTCAATACATATTTTAAGTTTCCTCTCCAGATTCACTTTGGCTTCTTCATATGTATCCCCATAAAAAATAAAGTCATTTATATATACCTCTACACATTCATGAATTATATCAGCAAAAATACTTAAGATTTCCCTCTAGAAAGCAGTTGGAGCATTACATAATTTGAAAGGTAAAACATTATAAGAAAATGTACCCTAAGGGAAAGTGAAGGTAGTCTTATTTTGGTCTTCTAGGGCAATGTAGATTTGATTGTACCCACTAAAACCATTAAGGAAGAAGATTTTTTTTTCTAGCAAGTATATCTAAGAGATGATCAATAAAGGGCAACGAAAAATGGTCCTTCTTAGTGGCTTTATTAAGGACTCTATAGTTGACTCATATACACCATTTCCCATTCTTTTTAGGAAGAACCACAAGAGGGGATACCCATTGGATATCAGAGATAGGGTATATAAATCCTACATTAAATAACTTGTGGAGTTTATCTTTAATAATTTCTCGTAAGGTAGGGTTCAAACTCATTTTTTGTTGTCTTATAAGTCTACTTACTTCCTCTCTCTCTCTCTCTCTATATATATGTGTGTGTGTGTGTGTGTGTGTGTGACTGACATGTACAAGTTTCAGGATGAATGTCTCACGCATCCTAGTATTCCCATACAAAAGATTCTTTAAGGGAATAAAACATATCAATTAAATCTTTGGTTTGGGAATTAATTAAATTAGAATTTATTTTGAGGGTCTTTCTAGGGAATATCTACATAGCTTGTGACTAAACATGCGAGTTTATAACAAACATTTAAGAAGAGGCCAATGAAGGACTAGTTTCGTCAGAAAATAAAAACTAGTTATACATGCAATTATGTGGCAATAACTAATGTAATGTAATAAAATGTTGAAGAGAACATCATTATTAATAGAGGGAAATTTTCCAAAGGATTACTCAAACAAGAATTTTTTTTTTCAAAACACGAATAAGTGAATAAGAATTATCAAGGACACATGGTTGATTATGAATTATCCTCTGACGGCTCAACTCTATCGCGACACATGGTTGATTATGAATATTGGAAGTGAGTCTTCCAAATCACTATCAATCCATAGAGGATATTATATCTCTAAAAAAGGTTGTATATGTGGATACAACATTAATTTATTTTTCTACTCACCATTTAAAATTACTATGTTCCTAGACTTTCAATTAATAAAAGCATCAACTCCTGGTAAACATGGTCGTACAAAAATAAGGAACTATCCCCCTAGCTTAATTTTGGGCTCTAAGATCATAAAATAAATAGGATAATCCAATTATCAATATAAATAATGATATCTTTAATAATACCTTTGGGTTTGACCACAAAACTATTTTCCATTTGTAAAACTATCAAAGTTGGTCTTAAGCCTTGCAAATCCAATTTTTCTTTGGTTTTGTTTTGTCATTACATTTATGGTTGTTCCTAAATATACTGATGTATTTGTAATAACAATGTTTCTGATATGTACCTTAATCATTGGACTTCTTGGATCAAAATAATTAGGAACAAAAATTCTACCCAACATCAAATTTACAAGTTGTCCAATGACTTGGAAATTCTTGGGATCATGTTTCTTCTTTTGCTTTCATACACAATTATTTAACAACCAAAACATCTATAATTTCCTACAAAAGAGGAATTTTAATGTTAACATTATACAATTCATTAATAAAGTCAAAAGTATGTTGAGCGACTACTAGTTTTGGTGGTTGTTACTAGAATCTATCAGGGAACAAAGGATTTGGTGACTCCTCTATGATATCTTCTTGAAATCATTAACTTATATTATAGTTGGCCCCTATAGATTCTTTCCTACTCTCAAGTTTACACCATCAACTTCTAGTGTGTTTATAGAATAAGTTGGGTATCCTGCCACCTCATTATTGTAAATAGGTTGAACCACCTTATTATATAGATTGGGTGATGATAGGGTAGGCATATGAGTTGCCTTTGGTGGCTGAGTAGAGCTTTATGGTTGAGTAGATGTTGGTGGAATGGGTGGAAAATTTTATTGTGGTTTCTAGTAAGGATTTATTACAGGTGATGATGGATATGTTGGATATGGAGGGTATTATTGATATGAGGGTGGTGATGTGTGCCATGCTTGCCACTATTGTGGGGCATGAAAATATTGTTGTGACCACTAAGGGTAGTGTGGAGGTTGTTTCCAACCTTCATACCATCTATGTTGAGTTGAAAAATCATTTTACTGATTAGAAGGTGTTGAAAAATCACTTATCATTCCAAGGGGTGTGGCTCATGGTGGCCAAGACCTCCATGGTGAAATATAGTACACCAACTCTTCAAAATATCATTTCTCAGTTGAATCCATAAAAAGAGGTTGTAGAAAGGTGCTCCTACTAGCTTATTCTAAGGAAGAGATTTTAGTTTTAATATAGGGGTGTTCATCACTATAATGTTTCTTCCAACATATGGGGCAAAAGACTAATAAGGATTTTTTGGCCTCTTATTTCTTTCTACGTGTGTAAAATTTATCTGTTTTCTTTCCCATATGACTTAAAATATTAGTTTTAAATCATCCAACAACGTATCTAGTTCACATTTTGAAATACCTAAGGAGCTTCCTTGAGTGACATGATTACTATAGTAATTTCTTACTGATCACTATGACCTTGAAAAATTCCTACAATTATCACATCAAAACTGAATTTAAAAATATCGGCCCACCTATTAGATTTAAGGAATACATACTTTCATCCCTTATTCCTCTAAGAAAAAACATTTTAATGATATCACCGGCTAGGCTAGTTTGTTGATATCATTGTAAGATGAAAAGAAGCACTCAATAAAGTCTTCCAAAGACCCATCTTAATTTTGTATCATATGGAAAATATCATCTCAAACCTCCATTATTTTGCAATAATCTTGACATTTCTAAAAAAATTGCTCCATCATATCATTCCATGTGGTGATAGAGTGTGGAGAAAGATCCATGAACAATCATAATGCTACATATTTTAATGTGGCTATAAATAGTTTAAGCTTGGGTACATATATTTTATAGTCACAACTATGACATAAAATGTCAAACTCAAATAGAAATATATCAGGGTCTTGTAAATAAAGTCCTTGAAAAATAAGCAAGGCAAAGTGATGAATGTTTTTCATTGGGGCATCTCCTTCGAGGTGAGTGATAGGGAATTCAAAAGTAATATGATTATTATGAAATAATACACAATCATTCCCATGGCCATAATTTTCATGGATATTTCAAAGGTTACCTCCATTATCACCCATAATTTTCTTTTTTTCCTAAATAGCTTCAAATGCCCAAGGAATATAGAAGACTAAAAATGGTTTTTCAATAGGCTTACTACAACGTAACTCAAAAGAGTAGAAAATTTCTTGGCAAATTTAGGAGAATAGTAGTAGTAGAATCTTGTATAAAGTCATATACTAAATGAGATGTGCTTGGTAGATACTTAACAAGAAAAGGTTCTTTGACACACTTTTCCAAATTAGGATTTACGTGTTTAACTTTTGCTTTTTTAGATAGTAGTTTTTTCTTTGTTTTTGGTTGCTTTTAGTTAATTGCTATGTCCTTTTTCACAAATATTCCTTTTCTATTCATATTATGATTCAAGCACTTAAATTATTTTAAAAAAATGCAAAACAAGGTTGATTACCCAAGCAAGGTTGACGATTGCACAAAATTTCACCAAGGCCTACTAGTTCTAACTTAACTCACTGTGATTTCAACCCTTTAAAACCTCTCTCTAGAAATGGTACCAAAAATGACGGAATTTTTTTGGATCATGATTGGGGGTAAAATTTCTCTTGTAATTGACTTAGATTGACCTTTGAGAAGTTTATAAATTGGTTTCCTCAATTTGTACCTAAACATAAATATTGGGATCGTATACTTGTGAAAGGTGTTGTGGCTATTTATTAAAGGGATTAAGATAGTGAATTAATTGGGGATAAAATTCATCCAATGAAAATAAACATCTAAATAAAATACTAGAGGATACAATCTCAAACTACTCTCTTTAAACAAATCATAACATAGGAGAAATATCTTAACAATACCTTCAAACCAGATAACTTAATTTTGATTTATCTCTCCTAAATTAAACACACAATATAGATTATATTCCCTTAATATTGAATAAAACATTAAATTATAATGTTTTATGTCAACTCTCTTTTGGTGATAGGAAGTCCATTGTGTGGCATGAAGTTCATAGTGCGATAGGAAGTTCATAGTGCAATTAGAGTAGAACAATTAATGAAATATTGAGATATTTCAATCTTCTATGCTTCAGATAACAATTGCATTCAAATTAACAAAATAATTTTATCAATAGTAAATTAACCACATGCATTGAATATCAAATCTTTTAGAACTAAAAGGAAATTAAATTATGAATCTAACACACTCTATAACTTAGTTCACACAACATAAAGAAAATCACACAACACACAAGTTTTAACCAATTCAAACATAGAAATCTCACAAAATGTCTCGAGAGTAGGCCCTTCCTCTAGTTCACAAGGTGAGTGAAAATAAATAGATCATGCTAACCCAATATTACAAACAACACCTTTGATTCATTCAATTTGTTCTAGAAAATGATACTAAATTAACATTTTATACTAACCCATAGCATATGTATATATAAATGATGTCTTATAATAGTATAGCTATAAAAAGGGTTTTGGTTTGTCATGGCTCATAATCAACAAAATGACTATTAATAGCCTTAGCTTAGTCATAGGCCATAAGCTCAAAATAACTTAATAGTACTAAATTGGTTTCAAAATCAAATGCAAAGGATAGGAAAAAGTAATTCATAGAACTTTGAATTTGTCCATAGAAAATTTGTGAGCTTCTGTATAGTAGAAAATGGTAAGCAATGCTAAAATGGAGATCACTCACCAAGGTATTCCTTTAAAGGGTAAATATGATGATGACAAGGAAATATATAACATATATGATCTATTAAAGTAAATGCAAGAAAAGAGGAAGGATGTATGCACCTTGAATCAAGAAGAGGAAATATAAAATTCACATCTGAATTTGACTATCGTTGGAATGTCAGAAATTGCTGCAACTCCATAACTGGAACTTGGAGACCTGTATCTGTTTGATCTACTTGTTTTAGCCAAAAAGTGCAGGGACAAGTCAAGAAGTCAACTTGTTCCAAGTAGCTCCAAATTTGATGAAAATTTATGGGTTCCTGTGTCTACACATGTACCTCCAGGATTTGGATCCGCAAGTCTTGAAACTAGTTCCTACACACATAAAATGGAAAATAGTTGTGGAAAGGGTTTTGCCTTGGTCAAACCCCTATTTAGGAATTAACCTTGAAATTGTATAAAGGAAATAATTATGCAAAGTAAGAAGGTAAATGATTGATTCACCTTGTACGAAAAACCCTCATGGATGGATAATGAGATCCATCAAACCCATGACTATGTTTGTAAAATGATTGAAATCAAGTATGCCCTCACAAATACGTAGATCTATGATTTCCACTCCTAGATCATAACTATATGTATGCTTGATAACCACTTGGAGAAGGATAGAGAAAGAAGAATGGAAGGATCTCCTTGCTTGACTTGTGAATTCCTCTACTTGGACATCATGGGAGAGAAACTTGTTGAGCATTGTTTTTACACAAGTCAATTTCTAGGATTTCAATATTCAATTTCCTCTCTTGAAAGAATAAAGAATTTATTCCCAAGGTTCTCTGTGGTTGTGGTACAACCTGCTCGGTAAAATTAGTTGAAGATAAATGTGAATGTTCACAAGTAGGCCTTTGTTGGTTCTTTTAAGATGGCAAACTGCAAAGCAAATTTAGTACTTGTTTTTCTATTTTCCAATTTATCAATGCATGTAACTTACTAATGATGAAAATCTATGATAATACGTACGATGATTATCTATTTATCCATATTGTTAAAGAAGATCAAAAGATTTGGGTAACGAGAGTTTAAGAAAATTTTCTGAAAATAAAATCCTAATGGACATAAACCATTGCTGAACCTTTGTTGCGAATTGAATGATAGAAATATGGAAACCCATTGAATATGAATCAAACCATGTCCCAATTCTATACCCAATAGATGCAATCATTTTGAGATAAATGTATCAAGATGCAAGTTTTTCAAAATGTATCAAATCATGAAGCCGCAAGTATGCATACACACACGAGATGGATTTATCGTTGAAGCTAAACAATTATCTTTCCCAATCATTCATCACAACAAGATCGATGAAAAACAATAAACTCCAATTTAATCAATTGCAGATCCAAAACATAATAAAACAATTTGGCTCTTTGAAAGAAATGAACAAGAAAACACACATTCATAAAATTCCCATAGACGACAAAAAATATCACACAGTGAATGAAGCACCAATTGTATATCTTTATTGCTTAAAAGATCTGACCATGTTACATTGTTTTGATTACAATATATAGTGCTTTGATCTACAAACTCTGAACCCCAAAACTAGGGATTCAATAACTCTAAAAATGATGAAAACAAAGCTAAATCTAAAGCTTGTTAAAGAAAACTACTACTAAACTGATGCTAAATAGTTTGCATGGATCCTTGATCTGTTTACATTCAGTTTTCCCATGAATTTAGGGTCAAAATTGCTTTGAAAGAATATGAAAATGAACCAGAGCTTCACCATTTCTAACTGAAGTCTTCCTTTTGATCTTTGATTTCTCCCTTGGAATCTTCAATTGGAGTTCCCTTTGCAGTGAAGATTGATATAATACCTTTAGTCATGCAAAAATGAACCCCATTTGTTGATCAATCTGATATGAAACTCTACTTTCATGAAAAAAATCTCTCACGCTAGAATGGCCCAGAATTTAGACCCTCATATTTGCTCCAAAATTTTATATTGGAAAAATTCACTAAGTATGGAAAATATAATTTTGGGTCCTCCAAAATTTTGGACTTTCAGAGGCCGAAAGGCCAATTAACTAGCCTTTACAAAATGGCTAAGTATGGAAAATTATCTATTCCAAAATTTGGCTATGTCCCTAGTAGGGAGTTACTATGGGAGTATTTCTGGATGAGCTTCCCGCAACCTTTGCACTATTTCTTGCACCTCCTCATAGTCTACCTCTTCCTCTTGCACTTCACGAAGGCATTGTTCTTGCTTCTCGCTAAAGGTGGTCAATTATGAAGAGAAGAACTTTATTTCTTGCTCATGTTCTGCCATTCTCTGCATATCTTCTTTGAAGTAAAAGAGTTAATAAAGATCTTATTTCATGCTGAACCCTACTAGGATGCCCTTGAATTGTTGTATGATCTCTTTGGCCAGGCATAGAATTTGATGTTCTTCATCCTTGTACAATTCCAAGTCAATACATGTGAAGAAATTTTCTATCTGTTCTTCCCACATCATGACTCCCTTGTGCTTTTGATATATGGGGTTTAAGAACTTGTCGTAGACCTTAACCGTCTTGACTATACTTTTGATCCATGTGCCAAAATTGTCTAACTCTACACCTTCATACACCTTTACCAAAATTTGGAAGCTTTTCTTTCTGATTATCTTTAGGTCCCGTAGCACGGCCTGCCAGCTTGTTAGTTTGAATTCTAATCCTGTGTTACTTTCCATTATATCCACCAATCTAGTGGTTTCTAAAAGGATAGCTCTAAATGACCTGAAAATTGCCTTAATAATCCCTTCTCCAAGTTGTTCAAAATCATTCTTCTAGTCGGTGCATGCTTGTATGAAAGATTGAGTCATGCCTTCCAACAATTCTGGAGAAACTTTCTTCTCAAGGATGACCTATAATGAGGCTTCTGAGAAATTTGGGTCAATGGGAACCACCATCTTGTGAATGAATTTATTTAGAGCCTCATTTTTCTCAGTTAATGAATTGATTTTATCTTCATCCATTTCCATGAAACCCAAAGCATGTTTGAGTCCCAGAGCTACCAGAGTCTTACTTCCTTCCCTTTTAGGCTCCCCCAAATCAACCTCTTCAAAAGTGTAGTCTTATTGGGTTACCTATTCCTGGGTGATGCCGGTGGTGGGAACTGCTACCTGTGCTTTCCAGTGGCCTTTTGTCTCCTAAGTGACATAGGATATGGTCGTTGTTGGCATACTAGATTCAGCTTGATGGAAGGCTTGGCCTAGGAAGGACATGTTTGCCTCTTCTTTTTCTTCTTCTTCTTCTATATATACCCTCTTCCTAGGATGAATTTATTTAGTAAACCAAGTTGGTTTAGTAAAGGGGGTGACGGGCTCATACAAGGAAATATGCAATACTGGGGCAAGGCCTTGTTCATCTTAGGTTACCCTCTCCTCTTATACTTCTACTTCATCTCCTTTTCTTCTTCATCTCCTTTTCTTCTTCATCTCATTTCTCTTCTTCTTTGTCTTCCGCTTCTTCTTCCTTCTCCTCATCTTCTTCCTTACCCTCATCATTCTGTTTACCCTCTTCTTTTGTGGCATCTTTCTCCTTGTCATGTTCTCTATCTTCATCCTCCAAGGAGATGGCTAATATTTTGTCCTTAAGACTTGTTATTGACTCTAGTTTTATTTGAAGAGGAGACATTGTTCCCTTATTTAGTGGCACTTGGGGAGTTGGGTTGGAGAAAGATAGTGAAATTGAAGGTGGTACAGTATAATCTTGTAAAGAAGGTGGAGGAGTGGGAGTAGGAGTTGGAAGAGAAGGCGAAGGAGTGGGATTAGGAGTTGGAAGAGAAGGTGGTGGAGTAGGAGCTACATCCTTTTCCGTTTGATTATCCTCTCCTACATCCTTGAGTGACTTCTCTGGAGTAGTGTGTGAGACAAGGGAAACAAAGGATTTGGATACACCTTGGGTTCCCATCTCCTAGTTTGCACCTATGTCCATTCCTATGAGTGGTACATTCATAGTGGGATTTGTAAACTAAGTCAGAGGTGGAGTGAGGATAACTTGAGGGTTTACTGACACCTATCCTCCTATGATAACTTCTATTGTTGGATGAAATGAATCCTGGCCTTGGTCTCCGAAACCTTCAAGGTATTCAAAGTAAGAAATGAGAAACTCATCTGAACCAAGGATGTCCAAAGGATTTTCCTATTCTTCCTGTGTCTCTGTTCCTTCACTGGTAGGTGTGCCTTCATCAAAACCCTTTTCCCTTAACACAGTTGTCCCGAACCTTGTCCTTTTAACCAAAGGTATATCATCCTCCTCATTTTCTTCCTCTTTTGGTTCCTCCTACATGGTTTCTAATTGTGGAGAGTTGGATTCTCTCTTCCTCTTATATACTTTTCTTCTCTCTCTCATGGTAGTATTTATAACAGGAGACTGAATGAAGGTAGTAGAAAGTTCCCCTCGCATTACCTTTGATCAATCCATGGATGGTGCTATAATCCCAGTCATCTTAGTCCTTGTTGGCTTATGCTTGGGATTGGAACCATACATAAATGGATGCTCATGAACATATATTATTCCTAGCTTCTATGGTGGGGCCTTCTTGAACATATACATTGTAGGCTTTTCTCTACATGTTCTATCTCCTTTTGTTGTCAGGTTTAGTTGTGACTTCATGGGAATATGATCCATTGGGAACGGTTTCTTGATCCACAACTTGGTTGCCTTGATTAGGTGCCTTGCCTTGAAATTGATGCTATCATTTTCATCTTTATCTAATTTGACATTTATAACCGACCTAGTGTATATCTTGTCTTTATTGTACAAAGGATCTAAAACATATTCTATATCTTTGTCCTAAACTTTGGGAGGAATGCTGATCTCTAGGGCCACCTCTGCCAATGTTAAAGTCATCCTGCAATAGACCCTTATCTGGACCTCATAATCATCCATGCAATTGATCCAATGATCTTTTATATGTTGCTTATGAATTTAGTGTTTACCCATGATGTGGTTGTAGGTGCCTATAGGGTCAAACCTAGTCCTAATGTGTGCATACAATTGCAGTGGGCACTCATCCCATTCAAATGCTAGGGAATTGTATATTTTCATATCCTACAAAGTATACATGCCTATTGAAATGGGGAAATCCCAACAATGCTTCTTCTTGTATTTTATGTACTCATATGCGTCTATGAGCTGTCTGGATATTTCTATGATGATTAGCCAATCAGAAGGGTATCTGGGTAGCTTCTTGGGTTTAGGGGTCCATTTTCAGCCTTTCGGAAGCTAAAAACCTGCAACTTCCGAGAGAGGAAAACCCTAAAAAATAAAAAAAAAATAAAGGAATGAAAAAAAAATGAAGGCCACAAATCCTAGAGTGAAGGATGTGGCAAAGTAGGAGCGACAGGGAGAGAGGAAAGAAAAGAAGACTGACGACCTGAACGATGAAAGGAAGGAAAAGAGAGCGTGCGAAGAAGGAAAAAATGAAAATAATATTAAGAGAGAAGGTGGAGAAGATGCCAACCTGCTAGGCCTCATGAAGAAAATAGGTAGATCTGCCACAACAAATCATGATAAATCCATGCGAAAAAATGGAGTAGCGAGGAGGCAAACACACCTAGACGCGAGGAAGCAAAGTGAGAAAAAAGATGTGCAAAATCACTTTTATAGCTTGCAAGTGAAGTGACATCATCTCTTTCAGGATTTTAGAGTATGAAACCCCAAAAGAAAAAAACCTCACCCCTTTTGGTGTTTTGGAGGCCAAAACATCAAAATGTGTCAGCTTGGGCTTCAGCACTTTTGAGATTTTAGGCTTTTGAAGGTCGGGTGACCTTGTCAGTGAAAAAGTTTGAAAGGACTTAGAACTTTTGGGCTTTTGGGAATTCGGAGGTCGGTTGACCTCCTTAGTTCAAAAGTGCGAAAGTACGAAAAGACTTAGCACTTTCTCAAAGGACCCCCCAGAAAAAGTTTAAGGAACTAAAAGGGGGGGAGTAGAAGCAAAAAAAGGGGGGGTCCCAATTTCCAAAGGGCCAAAATGGGGTGTGTGTTGTGGAACCACAATTTTTTTTTCATCAAATTGAGAAGATATCCTTTTCTTGAATGGATCTTAAAGGAATGGAGACTTGGAGATCTTTAATATGATATTTGCCTTCAAATATTGATTCTAAATCCTTAATTGCACACCTTGAATGCTTGATTGCTTGAATTATTACACATATGATTAATTTCTAATGGATGATATGGATTCCAAAATGAGAGAAGAGAGTCCTCTTTTAAAATCATTTCGAGATTCAAATTCGATATAGGCCAACTTGGAGAAAGACCCTAACATTGGGTAAAGATCTAGATCTGGGCTTCAAAACCCTGAGACAAGTTGAGATCCGACTTGTACCATAGGGAAAAATTCAAGATATTGAATTGTTCCCCATGGGAAAATGTGAAGAAGTAAACTTTTCCTAGATATAATAATCCTAGGATGCCAAGAAAAGTGAGGTGCAAGAAAAACATAAATGCAAAAAATTGAGATCAAGGATAACGAACATACAAACCTTATAATTACCAAAATGGGGTCTAATAGGTCCTAAAAGACATCCAATTATGAGTGCTAACATTTTAGGATGATATATTTAGCCTCCACTTTAGTGGGAGTATGAGAAAAACTCATGCTCATGGTAAAGTAGATCGAATGCATAAGAATGATCATACCAAGATCAAGGAGACAAAGAAACATCAAGCCCCCGAGTGATTCAAGTCTCCATAAAATCTGAAACCAAGATAAGAGAGATATCACACAAAAGAGAGAGAGGGAAGAGAGAGGGTGTGATTACTAGCCTAATAATAGTTTGTCTTATTGTGAACCACACAAAAGAAAGTGCTGCAAAAGATGGAATTGAATGGTCTAGAAAAGTGTGTTATGCTAGTTAACCCATCAATAAGGATCAAGCCTTGAGGAAAAAATTGTATCCATTAAGGAATCTAGAAACATAGTGATCAATCCTAAGGAAAGTATTGTATCCTTAGTGATCAAAGGAAAAGCGATCATGCTTAAGGAAAGAATTGTCTCCTTAGGAATCAAAGGGGAAGGATTAGTCCTTAAGGAAAGGTTGTTTCTGTTAAGAGATCCAAGGAAAACATTACCTCCTTGGTGATCCACATGAAATCATTATGTGTGTGTGCAAGGTGTGAAACAATGAGCAGAGTGTATTCCCCCACGTTAAAGCAATTACAAACAACTTAATGGGAGAAATAGATTTAACGGAGCGTACATGCATCCACAAGAGATGTTTCCACTATGAGATGCCCCCAAGTAGGAAAAAATCAAGGGAAATAAGAACTTGACAAAAGAGAGAGCATGGAAGGGATCTACTAACTTTGGGGTTAGTAGGTCATATGATAACTCACATATATCAAAATTATGTTAAAATGTACTGTCATCATCCCCCAAAGGTAGTATAAATACAAGTACAATGTAAGAGTGACACATAATAGTTACAAAGAAGAGTATTTTTGGGCTAGCATCATGGAGATCCCAAAAATAATAGGTAAATACCTCTTTGCATCATCCCCAATTAGACAACACAAAGGCACATTTATGAATAGTAGCACATGCACAACATATAGAGGAAGAGAGATACAAATAGAATAATTTTACAACAGATTGATTCCTTTATCACCTTCTGCTAATGGAGAAACAAGGGGAGCTTAAAGAAATATAAGCAAAACATATAGCAAGCAACACATCATGGGGGAAGTACATCATGAAAAAAATGCAAATACACAAAATCTATCGCACAACAGGAGCTAGTCAAGTGCATCACCTACCCCCATCAAATAGAATTGTCATGTTTTATTAATTTCATCTTTTTCAAATTAACTTTCTCCTTTGGCTCAAGTATGGGTTGGTCAAAGAGAAGCAAGACATAAATAGGTGTATGAGTTGAAGAAATGTTTTGAGAAGCACATTAGTGGGTTATAGCATGGTGCTTATGGTGGTGATCATGAACATGATGGTTTCATTTGGTTTTGTTTGAAATTGGGTTTGGTTCAGGATCAATCAACATCAGGACCTTTTCTTCTTTGGGAGCAAGAACAAAAGGAACCATACTAGTTTGAGAGATGAATTTATTATAATGTTTATAAGATACAGGAGGTGGAATGGAAGTATATATAGGAGGTCTGGAAGGTGTAGGGAGAAGTCCAGTTCTAGGGAAAGGAGATGGAGGTCTCTTTTTGCTAAATACACAAAACATATGGACTTTGTAAGCATGGTATGATTGAAAGAGATTGTCAAAATAGGTTTTGGTTGGTTGAGGAAAGGAAGGACAAAATAAATCAAGGTCAAATGAGTCTCGAGGAACTGAAGGATGATAAAGACTATGGTTAACATTCATGATCTTTCCATTATGAGAAAATTTAAGACATTTATCAATAGGAGAAGCTATGTATTTCATGGAGGTAAGCCATGTAAGACCAAGTTTAACTTGAAATTGATTGGAACTTTGTATCACAATACAGGTAAAATCTATAGTTTTATTACCAACATCAACAGGAAATGAAATAGAACCATGGGAAGAATAAAGGAAACCATTGCAAGTTTGGATAATAACATCAAAATCATCATAAACATCACATTATAATTGTCTACTAAAAAGGTGTTCTTTAATTATCACATTCACCATGCAAGTAGGATCAATAAGGACACCATAAGAATGAACAACATTAACCTTTGCAACAATATAGAGAGGACCATCAGGTGCTTTAATTGTCTTAATAGAGTCAAAGGTAATGCAAGGATCAGTTTGAGGTTTAGGCTTCACTTGATCAATAAGGTTGACAACATGATTAACATCATCACATTCCATATTATAGTTAACCCATTGAGAAGAAGAAAGAGTTTGAGTAGACTCTATGGTATTGGTTGAATGAGATGGAAAAAGATTGGTGTAAATTTGCAAGTTTTGATTGGGAGATGATATTGATTTGTTTCCTTGATCATTGAAACCTTCAATACATATAACATTAGAATTAATAATGTATTGGATAATTGTTTTCAAGTGGAAACAATTTTTAGTATCATGACCAAGTTGACGATGATATTGATAAAAAGCTTTATGATCAAAGTTCTTGGGAAAAGGTTTGGAAGTTTCAATTTGTTTAATAGGAGAAGCGTTAGCACATTAACATTAATTAACTTCAACATCACATTATGAATTTATTTATAAAAATAAGTAAAATTATGATAAGGTTTAAATATAAATGAAAATGGAGCCACACCTTTGGATGCTATTGCCACTTGCTTACCAATATTGTTGGATGAATTATTGATCTTAATGAAGTTCTTTGCTTTCTTAAATTTGTTGAAGTTGTTAGATGTGACATAACTCTTATCAATAGGATCCTATTGTGGTTCCACAACACATGCCCCATTTAATTCCCTTGGCCTAATTGGAAACCCCTTTATTTTTTTCATTTTTGTTCCTTGTCGGTGGTTTAAAGTCTCCAAGGTTAAGCAACTAGGTATCCGGTGAATCAAATTGAGGGCCATTAGGGAGGCTCCCAATAGTTGGGTATCATCTTTATTTCCCTATTATTATTTTTTCCTCATGTCCCTTTTATCTTTTAGCTTTTGTTCCTTTTCTATTTTTTTCCTTTAAGTCCTTAAGAATTAGTTTTTTTCACCCTTTCGGACTTTCAACATTTTGAACGTCCCCAGACCTATGAAACACTGAAAGAATGAAGTGTCCATCTGTAGGCCCTTTTCAACCTTTCTTAATTTTGGTATTTCAAAGGTTCCAATGCCTATGAAACACCAAAAGGCCAAGCTCAAAACCCAGGGTTAGGGTGTTGGACTTTTGTAGTCTGATACTCCAATGTTCCTAATGATGTCAGTGCGCAGTCTCGACCTATAAAAAGGGGTTTTGGGTTATTTTTCTCATTCTAAGTTTGTCTTATTTTCAAGCTTCGATTATATAGTGACTAAGAACTCAAAAAATTCATTTTTGACACCTTTTTATGCCCTATTGTGAGTCATCTTGGCACTCTAATCAGTCATTTTTGAGCTCGGGCATCACAATTTGTCTTTTGTCTTTGCAACCTTCGAGGTAGGGTTTGCATTTTTTCTTCTTTTTCCTTTGTTTTCCCTCATTGTACTTATCTTCCCTCATCCTTTTTGTCTTTAGTTAAGGTTTTTTTTGTGTCTCTGTGTTTTGGGTTGGTTTAGTTAGGGTTTTGTCTAGGGTTTATAAGTGTCCTTCAGAGCCATCAGAGTTTAGCACTCTGAAACTCTGAAAGTCTTGCCGCCGCCAACCCCAAGTAAAGATACTATGAAATTTTAGTGTTGGGCACACAAAAACCATCATGCATCTTTGACATGCCAAAAATGCAAAGAAGTAGCAACCTTGAAATCAACTAACTTTGCAACCCCTTCAAAATTTCACACTTTTTCTCTTTCGCACACTTACGTATCTTTGGGTCTGCGATACTCTAAACTACTAACTTTCCAATACTTCATAGAGTCATACTTTCATATTTTGAGAATGTTTTTGGACTGCAAAGGTCAAAAAATATGAAGAATGTAGGGTGTTGGGTTTTCATTGAGTTTGATGGTTTTTTAATGTTTCTTTCTGGGTTTTTAGAGTTTTCTTGCTTTATTTAGCTTTATATTAGCAGATTTATTTCACGCTTTCAATAATGGATATATGACAACCATATTTTCATGCAAAATGATAAAAAAGACAAAAAATATTCCAATGGAGTACCACTTCAAAGGGTACAACACCCCCACAAATGTGGGGAACCTATATGCAAAAATCACATATGCTAACATTGGGTACCTGGATTAGGATTTAATCCCAAGGCACTGTGAAAATCTAGTAGGAATATCATGAGACTAAAATGAAATGGTCTTGGTGGGTTTGGTAAATTTAGCTTTACATCTAGTCTCCATTATTTCATTGGGCTTGATCATGGCCCTAGCTCATCACTACATCTCAAATGAGAAGGTGCTAAAGAACAAGGTAGGAGATATCGTGTTGGATTTGAGACCAAACATAATTCAAGATGTTTTCAATTTGTAGAAGGGAGTTGATCACTTCTATCCTATCCCTAAGGAGAAAGGGATTATGTGGTTTGAGAATAACACTTTGGATGCATATGACATCATTAATAAGGAATATATCATCCAACAACTTCCAAATAATAAGATGAAAATGATTGATATGAGGAGAGGTTACTTGAATGATGATAAGAAGAATGGAATAACATGCTAATATGGATGTATGAACTCCCCCAAACACATCACTTAGAAATATGGATGATCAATATCATAGAAAAGGTCAAAGGGAGAAGGGTCAAAATTGATTGGGGAACAATACTAAGAAATAAATTAGATTTATAGCCGAGGAAAGTAAAGCAGGACCCCTGGTTTTACATGAAATTTCATATAGTCTATCTCCTCACTACCAGAGCTAATTATCCAGGGCTCACTAGGAGAGGGTTATTCAATGACCAAAATGTCTGGGCATATACTGTATACCCTCAACTAGTGAGGAACAAAAAGTCAAAAGATGACAGTCAAGAGAATAGGATTCTAAATGATGCATTTATCTTTGCAATCATCATGTCCAATGAGGGAGATTATGCCAAGAGACTCTAAGAGGAATTTTTGGCCAAGGTATGAGCCCTAGGGGCTTATTACATTCAATACAAAACCTTTACTTACATTCAGGTTGCTGGGAGTACCATTAATCCAAAGAAGATGTCGTACTATCCATCAAACATAATTGTGTTATTGGAGATGGGAAGGAAACTCTCATATGCCTATGAGGTCATTAGGTTGAAGAATAATCTCTATTGGGAATTCCATATCTCTATAGGGGCCCACTCTTAACAAGACATAAAGATCTACAAATCCATAGGGTTGGAGTGGGATGAATGACCTCTACAAGAGTTCAAATTAATAAGGCCCAAGTTTTACCCCATTGAGATGTTCAACCACATAGCAAGAAGGTATTGTAAACATCAACCTCACATAGATGATCATTGGATCAATTGCATTGATTATTACGAGGTCAAGATCTGATATTAGTGTAGAATGTCCCTTGAATTGGATGAGGATACATTAGAGGTGTAAATGACACAAGGAGGGATGTAAAAATAGGGCCAAGGCACTCCCAACTATCCAAGATTGCTTGCAAAACAACTCATAAGAAACAACACAGAAATGGAGAGAAGAAACAACAAAACTTTATATTATTTCATCAAACTTATTACTTGTCGGGCTATAAGGCCTTCCCAGTTTTGACCATATACCTTCATAAATTTACAAGATAATATTCATACATGCGAGGTCTCACACATGCCATCTAAATCTACTAACACTATCTTATATATCCCAATGCCCTAATCTAAGAACAAAAAACCAAATATATACAAGAGTCCACCAAAGAGGTTGGCACTCAGGTCCTAAAGATTCAACATAGGAAACAAAAAAGACCCAAATTTTGGTCCACACATATCCTAATGAGATATACAAAAATTAATCACACTACATAAATTAAATGTAGAAGTCAGACAGAATATCCAACATCAAAATAAACAACTTGGTAAGAAAGACAACCGAGCACAGAGACCAGTCAGTGAAACCACCGAGTAGCCAAACAAAAATTGAGACTCGTCGGTAAAGAAAGACAGAAACTAGTAACCAAGCCTAAGTGAAGAATAAAAAAGTCTTCAAATAAGTGAACAAAAGCAGTTACCAAGTACTTTACCAAGCAGCCTCCAACAAGATAGAAAACATATTTTTGGTTGATCAGGATTGCCAAAGAACCCAAGATGCTCCTACATCAGACACCTGGGGTTAAAAGAAAATGATTATCCAAATCATGTGTTAGGTCGAACCTGAATTGAATTCAAATCAGATTGAGAAATCTAAGATGAGTCCTCAATCAATTCGTTATTCCATTTTATCATATACTCCATGTAATTCTTTCCTCTTGTACTTCTACCAATTCTATTTTTCAAAATCTGCGCAAATTCTTCCATCTATTTCTTAGGATAATCACTCGGTACTGTCACTTCTTCGTAAAGTTCATGATATTCATACAAATATGAAACATTGAATATAGGTGATATATCCATCTCATCAGGTAATTCTACTCCATATGCATTTCCACTGTCAAATTTTATCAATATCTTGCAAGGACCAAATTTCTTCATTTTCAATTTACCATATGTTCCAACTAGAAATCTGCCTTTCTTCAAATGAACCATAACTGCATCACCAAATTCAAAAGTCTTATGTCTTCTTGATATATATGCATTATCCTTGTCTTTATGATTACTTTGCTTCAACTTATGTTTTACATCTTCATCCAATGTCTTCATAAACTCAACAAAAATTTCTACTTCAACTCTTCTTTTCTCTTCTCCAACAAAATCTATCAAGTCTGATATATCTCTTGGTTGTGTGCCATGAAAAATATCAAAAGGTGTTCTTCCAGTGCTTCTATTCACTGAACTATTATATGCAAACTCTTCTTGTGCTAACATCAAATCCCAATTACTCAGTGTGTCTCCAACTAAGCATCTCAACAAGTTACCCAAACTTCAGTTTACAATCTTTGTTTGTCCATCAGTCTCTGGATGAAATGTAGAACTATATTTAAACTCAATGTCCAGCTTCTTCCAAAGTGTTTTCCAAAAATAGCTAACAATCTTATTATCTCGGTTAGAGTTGATACTCTTCGGTAATCCATGCAATCTAACAATGTCCTTAAAGAAAAGATCTACTATATGTATTGCATATGATGTTTTCTTACATGGTATGAAATGTGTCATTTTAGAAAATCTATCCACAACTAAAAATATTGAATCATTACCTCTTGCTATCCTCAGTAATCCAAGAACAAAATCCATGTTAATATCACTACAAGGTTTCTTAGGAACAATGATCAGTGTATACAAACCAATGTTTTGACTTACTCCTTTTGTAACTTTACAAATTCCACAACTTTTCACAAATTTATGAACATCCTTATACAACTGAGGCCAAAAATACCTTTCCTTAAGAAAACTCAATGTCTTATCAATTTCAAAATGTCCAGCCAAACCACTGCTATATTTTTCCTTGATCAAATTAGTTCTCATTGATCCTCTCCCTATACACAATTGAATAACTTTAAACATACCTTATTGAATGAAATAGTCTTCATACTTACTTGGTTGATTTGGAATGGGTTCTCTGCACACTCTCCACTACTTAGAAAAATCAGGTTCATTTTTATACAAATTCTTCATGTCGTCAAAACCAAGAGCCTCAATTCTCATTACAGTCAACAAAGATGTTCTTCTACTCAATGCATCAACAACTGGGTTAGAAACTCCACTCTTATGCTTTATAAAAAGTGTGAAATTATGCAAATACTCTACCCATTTTATATGTCTCTGATTCAACTTATTCTGACTACCCAAATACTGTAAAGCCTTACAATCAGTATATAACACAAATTCACTTGGCATCAAATAATGTCTCCATTTCTTCAGATCTTGAATAATAGCATAAAATTCTTGATCATAGACAAAATATTTTCTCTTAGCATCATTCAAATTTTCACTAAAGAAAGAAACAAGTTTATCTTCTTGAGTCAACACAACTCATATTGCACTTCCACTTGCATCACATTCAACTTGAAATACCTTATTGAAATTAGGTAAGGATAATATAGGTAATTCAACAACCTTTTGTTTAAAAGTCTCAAAAATCTTATCAGTTCCATTTGTCCATTTGAATTCTCTTTTCTCTCCCCTCATTGTCTCAGTCATAGCATTACAAATAGAACTGAAATTTTTGATGAATTTTCTGTAAAAACTTGCCAATTCATGAAATGATCTTACCCTACTGAAATTATTAGGTGTAGGCCAACTAAGTATAGCTTCAACTTTCTCAAGATCCATCTTCAAACCATCAGTTGAAATAATAAAACCTAAATACACAAGTTCCTCTTTCATGAAGGAACACTTTTTCAAATTTATCAGCAACTTTTCCTCTTTCAATCTCTATAATACTTGTCTTATATGCATCAAATGTTCTTCTCTGGTCATACTGAATATCAAAATATCATCCAAGTATACAATCACACATTTATTCAAAAATTTCTTCAAAACCTCATTCATCAATCTCATAAATGTACTCAGTTCATTAGTTAAACCAAAGGGCATAACTAACCACTCATATAGACCTTCTTTTGTCTTGAAAGAAGTCTTCCATTCATCACATTCTCTGATTATGATCTAATGATATCCACTCTTCAAATCAATTTTGGTAAAATATCTGGCTCCACTCAAACAATCCATTATATCATCCATCCTCAGTATAGGAAACCTATACCTAACTATTATTTTGTTGATTTCTCTTGAATCAGTGCACATTCGCCATTCTCCATTCTTCTTATGTGCTAACACTACTGGTACTGCACATGGACTCAAAGTTTCTCTGATCAAACCCTTGTTCAACAACTCATGAATTTGTCAGTTAAGTTCCTAATTTTTAGTCTGTGTCAATCGGTGTGGTGCCTTATTAGGAAAAATAGCTCCAGGAATCAAATCCATACAGTGACTAATATCTGTCATCGACGGAAAACCATCAAGTACATTATCTGAAATGATATTATTGTATTCAGTAAGCAATTTCTCAACCTCTACAGGAACTTCATCTTCTTTATTCTTACTTGGTTTGTTAGGAATCAAAGCATAACAAATATCATTCCTTTTCAAATCCTTAACAAACTGTCTACCTTGCATCAAACAACCTTTCACAGATTTACATATTTCTCCAACATATTCTTCAACCAAAGGTAAAAATATTTTTTTCTTACCATCAATCCAAATAGTATATTTTTTTACTCTTCCATCATGTATAATATATCTATAATATTGCCAAGGTCTACCCAACAAAATATGACAATAATCCATTGACATAATATCACACAACACTTTATCATAATACTTTCCAATTTTTAGATTCACAAAACATTGTTCACTCACCACTAATGTATGATCATCCTTAATCCATGAAATCTGATAGGGCTTTGGGTGCTTCATTCTTTCCAACTATAAATTTGTGACCATATCATCAAATGCCAGATTCTCTGAGCTTCCACTATCAACAATTACCTTCCAAACTTTGTCTGCAACTCTGCATCTAGTCTTGAACAATATTTTCCTTATAGGATCTTGCTTATTATTCTCACTCCATAATATACTTCTGACCATTAGATTTCCTTCCTTCTCAGGTTCATTTGGTGACTCTTCTTGCACCAAAGCATTTATGCTACTACCAAATTTATTTCTTTCATGTGTACAATCAAATGATCTATGTCCTTCTTCACCACAATTATAGCAAGTTCCTTGGAACCCTCTTCTGCTATAACCACCTTGGGAGTAATTGGCTCTTCCTCGGTATGGACTTCCACCTTTCCATTTGGTCTTGCCTTTGTCTTAATATGTGTTTGGATTTGTCTTGTCTACTTTAGATCTACTATTTTCACCATTAGGTCTACATCTTCCTCTAGGGAATCTGCCACCTCTTCCTCTTTTCCTTTATTCATATATTTTTTTCAATTTCTCCTCATCTGTTAGGGAAAAATGGTATGCCTCTTCAATTCTCCCCATCTTTACCAAGCTGATCTCATCTTGTATAGAACTTTTTAATCCATTCATATACCTTTCTATTATTTCCACTTCATCTTCAACATGTCCATATCTGATGTCTAATTTGTAAAATATCTCAGTGTAATGTTTTACCGAGCTATCTTTCTGCTTCAAACTTTGTATTCACTTCACTAGGTTAATCTGGTACTCACAAGGTAGAAAATTTCCTTTCAATTTGTTTATCAGCTTATCCCATACCTTGTTCTTCTCTTTACCCTTCTTCTTTTGATCCAATTGTAGATGCTCCCACCACAAGGATGCATGACCTTTCGACTTTTTGCTTACAATCTTCACCTTGTTCTCCTCTGATACATTCTCATACTCAAAGTATTTCTCCATCTCGGTTATCCAGTCTATCAACTCATCAAAATCCAAATTTCCACTATACTCAGGAGGATTAAACTGAGGTGTTGACTTCAAACTTGTCAAAGCTCTCAATAATCTCTCTTCTTCCTGATCCATCACAGGTGCAGGTGTAGCTTCTCCTTGCACTTCTTCAAATTCATCATCACTAACATCTTAAAGATGTCTTCCTTTGCACTGGGCTGTCTCAAAATCTTCCAATCTTGTAGAAATCTATCTAAGAATATCAGCTAGACCTGGATTTGCATTTCCTCTCCTATGAACCATCTTGAAACCCTTTGCAATTGTAGGTCAGATCACAATCTTCTACCCCACAACAATATTAACCAACTAGGGTTAGGAATTACAAGAAGGAACCTAGATCTCACCTTCACTCTCATACCATCTGACGCAAGGAGGGATAGACAAATGGGGCCCAAGGCATTCCTAGCTATCTAAGCCTTCTTGCAGAACAAATCAAAAGCAACAACACAGACAGGGAGAGAAGAAACAACAAAGCTTTATATTATTTCATCAAACTTATTACATGCCAAGCTGTAAAGCCTTCCCAGTTTTGGCCATATGCCTTCACAACTTTACAAGATAATATTCATACATGCAAGGTCACAAACCTTCCATTTGAATCTGCTAACACTATCTTCTATATTCCAATGCATGCCCCTAATCTAAGAGTAGAAAACCAAATATATACAAGAGTCCACCAAAGAGGTTGACACTCATATCCTCAAGATCCAACATAAGAAACAACAAAGACCTAGATTTTGGTCCACACATATCCCAATGAGAGATCCAAAAATTAATCACACTACATAAATTAAATGCAAAAGTCATCCAGAAGATCTAACATCAAAATACACAACTCAATAAGGAACCCAACCGATCCCAGAGACCAGTCAATGAAACCACTGAGTTGCCAAACAACCATTGAGACTCGTCGGTAAAGCAAGATAGAAACATGTAATCAAGCCCAAGCAGAGAACAAACAAGTCTTTAACCAAGTGAATAAAAGCAGTTACCGAGCAACTTCCAACAAGCTAGAAAACATCTTTTTGGTTGATCAGGATTGCCAAAGAACCCAAGATACTCCTGCATCAGTAAATCCCTCCCAAAGTGTGGGATATCTATTCCGAGGACGTGTTAGATCCATTATACAATAAAGATAAGGTGTATACCTAACCTATTCTGAATGTAGAGATTGGTAGAGACAAAAATGATTCTATTAAATATGAAGCTTGACATGTTACTAAGCTCATAAAGAGGTGGATGAAGAAGCCTTTTAAGTTATATCCACTTCCCATGAAGCATCAACTAAACCCACCTTCCAGGTTAGAGAAAGAGAAGGTAAATTAAGTAAATATTCCAACATTAAAAGAAGCAGCTCCCATACAACCAGAGATAGTTTAGAGGCATGTAATGCCTGCCACTTTGTCCTTGTAGAGAAGAGGATGGAGAAAGGAGAATGAAAATACGATAACACACCTCATATTGCAAGACAAGTTAATGTTCCATCTTAGACACTTGGGACACCTTCTACATTGGGACAAAGGAAGGAGGATGTAGAGCCCTTAGTAAATGGGAATGCTTATAAGAGAAACATGGCTTGGACATCACCTCAGTTGGAGACATTGGCTAAAGAAGAAGAGATAGAAGTATATGTCCCCCTAATGAGAAGAACTCATCAAACTACTACAGTTACTAGAAGAGCAGAACATGCAAGGGTTTGTCAAACCTAGGTACAAAAGAAGGAAATTGATTTGGAAAAAAGTACAGAGGATGAGATGACCGAGGGTAACTTGGGATTAGAAAAATTTAAGCTATCTAATTTTTAGGATATTCCCAAATTATTTGATTCCCCAATTCAATTCGTCAATCCAAATTTGGATACTACAACACTGATACAAGCACCCTTCCAAGCACAAAGGCATGCTGAAGCTACTACTCCTCTGACACAAATAAATGAAAGTTAGGAAGAGGAGATAGATGGAGGCCAAGCATTTAATGAAAAAATATAGAAAAAATATCTATTCACCCATCTTTTGATGAAGTACTTGAGATGAAAAAGGATACAAGGGAGGAGGAGCAAGGAGGTAGAATAGACAAATAGACAATACAAATTGAAGAGGGAGAGATTGATAAAACCCCCCAACTAAGGAACCTAAGGGTGATGACTCAGTACAAGATTCTCAAGAGCCAAAAATTTTGACTCCTCCACCTCCATCAGTTTAACAGGTAACAGCAGATCGGGTTCCCCTACAAAAGAAACAAAAACAAATAACCAGATTATGACCAGAAGTATTAGCTGGTTCATCTTCTAAGGAAGAAAGAGAAAATAATCTCAAGGATGTGGGTGATAAAGTAGAAATAAAGGAGAAAGGAGATGCAACTCCAGAACATGAAAAACAACATGATGAATATGGAGAGGAAGAAACCGAGGAGACACTAGAAAATTCAGAGATAATGGAGGCTTTGGGAAAAGAAAGATATGAAGAAGGAGAGGAAGATGAAAGGGATCATCGAGGGACATATGACCTGAATATAGAACCCTATGATCCTTTGAAATCTTCCACTAAGTACACTTAGTTGGGTAAGGAAATACAACCCAGAGGACGATGTATACAAAAGAAGAGGATGCCAATATGCCTACATTGGGGTAGAAAATCCACAGGGGGAGCCTAGCCAAACTGATCAAAGGATATCATACATGACACAAGATGACCAAGAGAGATGTAAGGCTTAGGTTGTATTACCTCCTACAAGAACATGTATGATAGGTCTAACTCCAGAGGATTATATCATAGAGGAAGTTGATTTATGAGAACTACCCATGAAGTTGGTAAGGCACTGGACACTTTGGGGTTGAAACAATTATTTAAATACTTGGATAAAGATGAGACAAATATTTAGGGTCTTGAAGAACATGTTGCAAATTTGAAGGATTATGTAACTAAGATAGTTGGTCCTAATGACCAAGATCATCTGAAAGATGCATTACAAGAAATACTTGAAGAGAGCACCCCCAGAATCTACAAACCCTTTTGTAAAAGAAATTATGGGTTGGAAGTCTGGGTTTGAGGGATTCAAAGTTGAAACTATTCACATGGTCTTGAAGTATTTTAGAACAATCCTCATTGAGGTGATATAGCTCATTGAACTAATGGAAAGAGAAAAGGGTATTGATGATAAGATAGAAAAGTGAAAACAAGCACTTTGGGACTTGAAGGTCATATGAAAGCAACACTCTCAAATTTTGGCGAAGTTATATGTAGAAGAAGAGTTAGATAATTTTAATGAGTGGGTCACTGCTATCAGTGTCACATTAAATGTTACCAGGAGATCTTGGAGAAGATTGAGAAGAGGAAAAATGACACTATGTCATGGATAGAGGAGATTGAGAAAACATTTGAGGGAATGGACTTGGAATTGTATGAGGATGACAATAAACAAAAGTTTTATTCCTCAAAGAACATTATCCAATAGTTTATCAGAATTTTAGCTGGGGTGAATACACAGGAAGATCTGCAACAATTGTTTTATTTCAAAGAGGATATGAGTTACATAATAGAGCACATAGAGGAAATTAAAGAGTTCAGTTCAAAGCTAACCTCATTTCGAGTAAGATGAGAAAGGTATTTGGAATCCATCAACCCGTGTGATTTTAAGGAATTCTGAAAGATCATAGAGGAACCACGTAAAGATTATACAAAACTTATTCCAGAGAACTTAGTTTCCTTTGATACTTAGCCATTTTTGTGAACTTCAGTCATTTTGAAACTTAGCCAAATTTTGGTGTTGCATTTTTCGGAGGTCACAACCCCAAAAATCTAGGGATGTCATTTTTCATACTTATCCAGTTTTGAGAGTTGCATTTTTCAGAGGTCCACAACCCTAAAAATCTAAGGTTGCCTAATCGCTAGACTTAGTCATTTTTCAGCATGGAATTTTTCGGAGCTCCACAACCCTGAAAATATAAGGTCACGTGATCTCCAGACTTAGTCATTTTTCAGCATGGCATTTTTTGGAGGTCCACAACCCTAAAATTCCTAGGAAAGCATTTTTTAATCGTGTTTTTCAGAAAAGATCATTTTTGTGTAGATTGAAAGCAGACTTAAGGCCATTTTTGCAACTCAACAAGTTTTCTATAAGTTACACATCATAAGAGTAGTTAGATCCATGCATTTTGGGTGTGAACATCAAAAAGAAGATCAACCGAGTACAAAAGAAGAGAAGAAACAATGGAGCTGCAGTTCAAATTCCTTCATTTTAGGGGCTGATTCTAGTCTGATTTTACATGTATACAATGTACACATAGATGAGAATCCATGCAATATTGTTAGCAATAACTCTAGGAGTAGTTTTTCACACTTAAACTCTAGATTTAATTTATTTACACAATGTTTTTATGTAAATGAAAGCCTAGCTACAAGTTTCTAATTCTCAAGTTGAAGCACTATATATTTGATTACAGAGATGTAATTAAGGTTGGATTCTCTATGCAATAAAGATATATGTTATTGGTGCTTCATTCATGGTGTGATTTTTCTTCTATCTATGAAAAATTTATGAATATGTGCATACTTTTTCATTTATTTCAAAGATCCAACTGGATTTTATTATGAATGTATCTGTGATCAATTAGCTTGGAGTTTATCATTATTGTTTCATCTTTCTCTAATGAATGATTGGAAATATTTTTTTTATTGGCTTAAAGATAATTTTTTCTCATGTGTGCATACATCTGGTGACTTCACAATTTGATGAATTTTAAAAAATCTTGCATCTGGGAAAAGTTTCTCTAAAGTATTGCATCTACTTAATATGGAATTGTGAGCTCGTCTGATTTATGTTTTGTGGGTTTCCATATTTTCATTTTTTAATTTGCAAGGTTGATTCAATGATGGTTTATGTCCTTTAGATTTCATTTCCAACAAATTTGCTTACATTTTGTGTTACTCAATCTTTTGATTTTTTTTGGAAATTGGTTAAGATAGGAAATTAATGTAGGATTTAAAAATCAAATTTTCATTGTCAGGAAATTGCATACATTGAAAATTGAGAAAATACAAGAAGTGCTAAAGTTTTTTTTGCAGCCTTATGTTTTAATCGTACCGGCAAAGGCCTCCTTGTGAACAATCAAATTTATGTTCAATTGAATTTTCTAAGTGATTTTACCACGACCATGGAGAGCCTTGGGAGTAACTTCATTATTATTTCAAGAGGGGAATCTGCATTGCTTATTCCTAACTATTTCTTTGTGTAAAAATGACACTCAATATGAGTGGGGCGAGAAGGAGGGACCAAAAAACAACACATTGGAGAATATTTGATATTTTTCACCAAAGAGGTTTGAGCAAGTTCTTAGATCATCTTCGAGAAGGGTTGAGTTCCTTGAGCTTACTCACTATCACAAAGCTTGAAATAATAAGGGAAAATCAAAACTGATTCCCTTTCTAGCTGGTCTACAAAATCTACCTAGCCAAAAATTATGTATTGCTTCCCCAGTTGTTACCACAACCATCAATCAAAATCAGAATTTTCTAGCACCTATCTAAATAACTTTCTTTTCTAATGCCTAGAGTCCCCCATTGAACATAGTTGGCCAGTTAAATGAATTTCCCAAGAATCATGAGAAGTTTTCTACCAAGTTTGTGTATGGAAAATCAATGATATTGGAAGAAAATATTCAATCCTTTAAAGAAATGTACAATCTAAAAGAACTTGTCCATAAAGATGTATTTTTTCTCTTACTTCCATATACACTTGGTGAGTTTGTCTACAATTGGTATCTAAATTTTCCTAGGGGATCCATCACCACATGGGTTGAGTTTGAAACCAAATTTCTAAATCAATTTAAAATCTATGTGGATTCCGCTAACCTCCACCATCAGTTTATCTCAGCCAAGAAAGAACCAAATAAGCCTATTGACATGTTTAATCATCATTTCCACAAGATGTATCAAAAAATTGAGGCTCCTTACAAAGTAACCATACCCAAAGCCATACAAGTGTACCTAAGAGCCTTAGATCCATTGATTACAATTTTCTTGAGAACTCTCCCACCTACGAACATAGATATATTAGAAAAGGTATCCAACAAAGCAATTATTTTCACATAATAGATGGATTCACAAGCTGGTAGAAATTTTGGTACTTTACCATCATTTGGAAATGCTGCCACTATGAACACAATTTGGAAATGCTGCCACTATGAACACATTCCCATCCATCAACCATGCCCTGAGAAATCATACTCATTTGATCAATCCCATACCAACACAACAACTCACTGTCCCACCACCGACTATCACTTATACGGGCTATGAGGCCCATAAGACAACTTTCTTTGAGAAAAAAATTGTACCTCCTAGTGAGCCTGATAATCACTTAGCCTCTGATTTGTATGTCGTGAAAAATAATATATCCCAACTAACCAGTGAGCTCACCGGAATGAAACTAAATGCATCTCAGAACCAATGTAGTTATCAACGACAACCTACTTCTCCAAATAATTATTCTTAGAACCAAAATAGAAGTTAAAAAACCTATGAAAATAACAATAACAATAGCTCACATGATAGACAATTTGGGAAACAACAAAAAAATAGACCTGGGAACACTCAACCAAATAATGGTAGTATCCTTGTTGATAACGTTGATGTATATGAGTCTGGAGATGTAAATTTTGTAGGAATTGTAGGTGCATAACAAGATAACAATGGGTACAAAAATGATATGCATAATAAACAAACTCAAAACTCTGATGATCCTCCTATCCAATTTAATGTGATCTTGTTTGATTCCTATGAAATCGATACAGTAAAAGGCTCTAGAAACAACGCGTAAGAATAAGATTTTGCATTTCCATTCTAGAGGGAAAAGGAGCTTGAATACTCTGAAGTTCACACATTTCAAAACAACAACAAAAGTCCTTACAATTTGAGAAATTGAAAGGAGCCTCTGACAGATGGTATTCCCCTTTGAAAAAAACCAACACCACCAGATCTATGAGCTAAAAATAATCGTACACCACCAAAGGACCTGAATTACTCAATCGACTGAGAAAGTTCAAGATCTAGGACCAAGTGATAAGAATCTTGCATTAGAAACTCTCAGTGATGCTTTGTGAAGTGAAGGTAGTTCACCAAATTATATACCTCAAACAAAATTTCAAGTGGAAGGTGAAGACTTAGATTTAGATGGAAAAAGTTTCACACAAAGTGGAGACAATGAATGGAGTTTCTTAGATGATGGTTCCCTACTGCCTTATAAAAAATCCTAACCCACTTAGAATATCAAATATCAAAGGCCCTTAGGTGTTGATGAAGTTCCAAGGAAAGATAAAGGGAAAATGGTTTATTCAGATAATGAAGAGAATAAAGGATTGGAACTTGAAACACAAGGAATTCAAGATGAGCTTCAAACCAAGCCAAAATTAGTCAAGCTACATCAAATATGGAAGCTATGTTTTGATTGTTCTAAATGTAGGCAGGGAACTCGTGTTGTGATTAAACTAATCAATCCAAGAGGTAAGTCCTTTTACGCTACATATAGATTGCAATTTTTATGTACTAACAATGTTGTAGAGTATGAGGCATTGGTTTGAGGTATCCTCTTGGTGCATGAAAAGGGGATAAAGGATCTAGTAGTAGAAAGTGATTCTCGGTTGATTGTCAAACAGGTTTAAAGCTAGTATTCATGCAATGACAAAAGGTTGATCTCTTATTGGAATATAGTATGGAACTTGGTCAAAGATTTTGAAGAATTTAATATTAAGTCTATCCCAAGAAGAAATAATATTGTTGTAGACATGTTCATGGTGTCATCTAGCTAATCACATCCTATAGAGAAGTCCAAATTAAAAAAATTCTCAGTCAAACTAGTTTTTGTTCCTGCAATCCTGGATAATATTACAAATTTCCAAGTCTTCCACGATGATCAACGCATCCTCGAGTTCATCATGTGCATAGGTGTGTTCAAAAAAGAAGTTATTGATGAATAATTAGAAGAACTAGATAGACCAACCAAATCATAGGAACCTGATGATCAAGGAATCATGAATCTGAAAAGAAATTCCATACCCAAAGGGATGGTGGCATTGGAAAGGATTAATGACAAAGAAAAATTAGTGGAAAAAAGGAAACTAAAGCCAACCCTTGGAGGTGACGAGAGTGAAACATAAAACCTTGGGAATGAGGATGACCCAAAGGAGGTGCACAATGGGAAGGTTGGCATTGAAGATGTGAAGAAAATGATGGTACAACTCCTTACCAAGTACTAAGATGTCATAGCTTGGATTTGTGAAGAATTGAAAAATCACGACACCTTTGTCATAGTGCTCAATATCCCATTGAAATTAGATTCCAAACCTTTTCAGTGGAAGCAGAGGCCAGTCAATCCTATGATAGAACTATTGATACAAAAGGAGGTTCAAATTTTTTTGGATGCAAATATTATTTTTCCAATCTTACATTCTACATGGGTCGCAAATTTGGTCCTAGTAAGAAAGAAGAGTGAGGAGATCAGGTAATGTTTAGATTTCTAGAACCTGAATAGAGCTTCCCTAAAGGACAACTACCCAATACCATATTTAGAAAAAGTGCTACAAGTGGTAAATGGATCCAAATTAATTCATTCTTGGAGGGCTTTTCGGGCTATAATTAGGTTATGGTATAGAAATAAGATAGACTAAAGACAACATTCACCACCAAATGGGAGATGTTTTCATATTCCCTAATGCAGTTTGGTTTGATCAATGCTGGAAATTTTTTTTAAAGGGCGATGGATACTGATTTAAAAGGATTAGTGGGGAAATGCATAATTATCTACATGGATAATCTGAAAGTTTTTTCCAAAGATTGGGTAGATCATATAGATGACCTTCGAAAGGTGCTTAAAAGATGCAGAAGGTACGAGATCTCAATCAACCTGAAAAAATGTGTGTTTGGAGTCACGAAAGAAAAAATATTAGGACACATAATTTCTGAGCCTAGAATAGTAATATACCTTGAACAAGTTAATGATATCTTAAAATTGATCCCACCAAATATCTAGAAAGAATTAATTTTTTTTTAGAAATATAATGTTGTGAGGAAGTTTATTAGTGTCTTTGCGGAGATAGTAAAACCATTGAATGACATGTTGAAGAAGGATTCCAATATTGAGTGGATGACTCTAGTGAAAAATTCATTCAAAGAGATAAAAACTACCATTTCCACGACACCCATTTTTGCTTGCCTAGATTATACTATACCTTGTAAGGTATATTCATTTGCTTCCAAACATTCATGCACATGAATCCTCACTCAAAAGAAGGATGGAGAAAATGAAAGACCAATCACATTCATGAGCTGTCCTCTTAAGAATGTTGAGATGAGATACCCATATTTGGATAAACACTCATTCTCCTTGGTGAAAGATGTGAAGAAGTTTCAACATTACATTCTGAGGAGTAAAGTGTTTGGCATTATTCTAGATGCTACAGTAAATTCCTTATTAATTCAAAATGAATTAGGTGAGTGAAGAGGGAAATGAATGGAAATTATACAAGAGTTTGATCTCGAGATTCAAACCATGAAACTAGTGAGAGGTCAAGGCCTAAAAAATTTGATGGTGGAAATGGAAGAAGGGTTGGTATGCCAAACGTACATGGATCAAGGCGATATTTCTGATATTTGATATCAAAATGTATTCTACTATATTCTTCATAATCGCTGCCCAAAAGGGTTGAACGACTCATAAAGAAGAGTCTTGAGAATTAAAAGCAGTTCTGTCATACTGAAGAACAAACAATTATAGAAACACAACTATGATGGATTGTACCTGAGATGTTTTGATAGAGAGGATGAAAAACAAGTCTTGATTAATTTTAATAAAAAATATGGCATGGGCCACGGATCCATTGAAGCTACTGCTCAACAGATCCTGGGATCAAGATACTACTGGCCCACTCTATTCAAAGACACAAGTGAACATGTAAGATCTTGTCATATATGCCAAACCTGTGCCACCCACAAAAGAAATCCCGTAATGCCTTTACAACTAGTATATGAGGTACGCCCGTTTTCTTAATGGGGCTTAGATTTTGTTGGTACTATTAGTCCACCATCCTCTGTAGGTCATAAGTATATTCTAACAATGACAGACTATTGCACACATTGGATGGAAGCTCAGGCGTTAAATAATTGCACTACTAAAGTGGTGAGAAAGTTTATGGAGGAATGCATTATAATGAGGTTTGGTATGCCTTTCTATTTGGTATGTGATAACAAACCCTCATTTTCCTCTATTGAACTTACGCAACGGTCTTTAAAAACTAGGTAATTGTTAAGTTGTCTTCCAATTACTATCCACAAGGTAATGGTGTTGTAGAATCCACTGACACAAACTTAACAACTGTAATCAAACAACTTTTAGATGATAATCCTAGAGATTGGAACACGCAGTTCAAGTACACTTTGTGGACTGACCAAGTCAGAATCAAGAATTCCATAGGAACATCTCTCTATTAGTTAGTCTATGGTCTACAACCTATTTTTCCTATGAACCTAAAGGTACCAGTTGAAAAATTCATGGACCAATAAGTTGAAGGTGAGGATAAGGTGTAGATCTAACTCATGAACCTCCTTTATTTGGAAGAGAAAAGAACTATGACTCTAGAATATGTATCAAAACATTAAGCTACTGTCAATTGTTGGTTTGAAAAAACAGCCACTATCAAATTATTTAGGATTTTTGACCTTGTCCTCATGTGGGATAAGGTGAGAGAAAATATAGGAAACCACACCAAGTTTGAAAGATCGTGGACTGGCCCATATCACATAGCATAAATCTTGGAAGAAAATACTTTTAAAATTATTACTTTTGATGGGGACTTGATTCCATTTCTAGTCAATGGCCAATTCCTCATACATTATTTTGGCTCTTGAAAGAAGGGTTCCCTTTTTCTCCATGTATTATAGTAGCTTAGGTTTTCCTCTTTGTTTGTTTGTTTGTTTGTTTGTTTATTTTGGGTCTTTTCCTTTTGATTTTTCTATCTTTGGGAAGTCGATGTGTTTGTCGGGGCTGTTCCCAAAAAGTAGTCAATCCTAATTGGTCCTCAATGAGAGGTAGGAGTATTTCTTAGTAAAAATTTCCAAAGAGATGTGTCTTGAAATAAGATGTACATGAGGATCAGAAATGGTGATAACTTTTACTTATAATCAAGGCAATGTTCAATGCTGATCATCCTAAATCATAAAATATATTAAATTGTGACTCTAAAAACTTTGGTCTCTTGGGAAGATGTTAGTTAGATCTAACACCATCATGTTGAATTAGGTACCCACCAGTCCCAAAACTCTTCTCTATCTATAACCTGACTAAAAAGAAGAAGAGGAATAAAGAGAGGATAAAAGAAGATGAGAAAACAAAATGAATCATTCAAAGAAATGTTTGTTGTGGTGATCATAATATTATACCAATGGAGCACAATCTAAGTGATTCCTAGGTTTATCAAAAGAAATAAAATGAATACATTTAGGAAGTAGTATACTCATAAAACAAGTGGCCCAAGCCGATCACTAGTCAAAAAAAGAAATGATTCCAAAGAAAGAATCCCCCAAATACCTCAAGCTTTAAAATACCATTAGCTGACAGAGAAGGGTGACTCTACCAATCTATACCGGTGCTATGGATTCCTGGCCAACAGTAGAGAAAGGTTATATTGAGACTCGGGAGAAATTTTTTTTAAGGATATGGATGCCTAAATGGAAAAAAAGGTCTTCCAAGGAATCCCTGGTCAATATTGCAACATTTATATTTGGCTGATATTCATTTAATTTATCTTTGTCAAAATATCAAAGGAATGAAAAAAAAAATATACACACTGGAAGAAATAGAAGAAGAATTCATTTTTTGAGAGTTGGTCTAAGAGTATTTCCACCGATGGTTCTTATGTTTGGTTTATTGTAAGAATTCCTCCAGAAGTTGTTTGCTGATGAAGAAATGCCTCAGTCATTTCTTCTTTTATCTAGACTATTTTTTGTGGTTCCACAACACACACCCCTTTTAAGCCCCTTGGCTTAATGGGGACTCCCTTTCTTTTTTGGGTTTTTGTTCCTTTTTGGTGGTTTAAAGTTTCCAAGGTTAAGCAAGACTGAGTATCCGGTGAGTCAGATTGAAAGCCCTTAGGGAGGCTCCTAATAGTTGGGTATCATCTTGGTTTCACTGTTAGTATTTTTACCTCTTGTCCCTTTTAGCTTTTAGCTTTTGTTCCATTTTTTTCTTCCACTAAGTCCTTAAGACTTATTGTTTTTTCGCTTTTAAACTTTCAGCATTTCGAAGGGTCCAAGACCTCTGAAACACTGAAAGGTTGAAGTGTCTATCTATAGGCATTTTTTGCCCTTTCAAAATTCCAGTGTTTCACAAGTCTTGATACCTTTGAAACAACGAAAGGCCAAAATGAAAAGCTAAGAACTCAGGGTTAGGGTGTTGGATTTTTGTTGTCCAAAACTCTGTCATTCTTGATGATGTAAACACACAATCTCAGCCTATAAAATGGAGTTTTTCGGTTGTTTTTCTCATTCTGCATTTGTCTTATTTTCAAGATCCGATTGCAAAATGATTGAGACCTCCAGTGACTCATCTCTGACACACCCTTTTGTGCCCTATTGAGAGTCATCTTGGCATCATAGTGTTTCTTTTGTCTTTGAGCCTTCAAGATAGGGTTTGCATTTTTTCTTGTTTTTCCTTTGTTTTTCCTCATCATCCTTGTCTTCCCTCATCCTTTTGGTCTTTAGTCAGGGTTTTTGTTGCGTCTCTACATTTTGGGTTAGTTTAGTTAGGGTTTTGTCTAGGGTTTTTGAGTGTCCTTTAGAGCCATCAAAGATTCACACTTTGAAACTCTAAAATTCTTGCTCCAGCTGACTCCAAGTCAAGGTACTACGATGTTTTAGTGTTACACACACCAAAACTATCATGTTTCTCTGACACACAAAAAATACAAAGAACCAACAGCCTTGAAATTGACTAACTTCACAACCCCTTTAGAATTTTACACTTTTGAACTTTCGTATGCCGACATGTCTTCAGGTCTATGATACTCCTAACTACTAACTTTCCAATACTCCACAGTATCAGAAGTTCATAGTATGAGAATGTTATCGGACTACGAATGTCTGAAAATTAAAATAATCCAGAGAGTTAGGTTTTTTCTCAGTTTGATGATTTTTAGTGCTTCTTTTTGTTTTTTAAGGATTTTCTTACTTTATTTAGCTTCAGATTAGTTGATTTACTTCATGCTTTCAATAATTAATAGATGAAAACACTGTATGCATGAAGAATTCTAGAAAATACAGTAGCTTTGCCAATGAAGTATCACTTAAAATGGTATAATACCCCCACAAAGGTGGTGAACCTACATGGAGAAATCATAGATACTAACATTGGGAACCTATATTGGGATTAGTTCCTGAGGCACTATGCAAATCCAATAGGAAGATCATCATACTACACTGCAATGGTCTTGCTGGGTGTAATCACCTAAAATTGGTCTGGTCAAACCAAAGACCGTGATATCAAATAAATTTCCCTAGGTCCTAATCAGGATAATGAATTCAGTTTTCATCTTAATTATGTAATTGAATTAGATCAATTTAATTACAAAATCCATCAATATTCAAACATCAATGATCATTCAACAATGATCATTCATTGATTAAAAATCCTAGATATTTAAATAAATCAAAATCTAAAATCCCATGGATAGACTATTAATTAAAGTGAATTAATTAATTGCATCATTTATATTCCCTTAAAGGGGCATCAAAGTGAACTCATCAACGAATGACTTTCAATGACATGGATCACTCAAAGGCTCAATATCAACCATCCATCATTGATTAATCACAACCATTGAATTCAAATTCAAATTCCAATTTTTCCCTCCATTGGAAATCTATAAATGAAGCTATTCTTGGCGCATTGTCATAATAGGAGAATTTGAGTAACTAAGTAATGCTAATATAATTATAGAGAAATTTAGCATAATTTAGTTCATTTTCATAGAAATTATTGTCAATTCATGCATTTAGGAGCATAATTGAGTAGAAAACCAAATATATACAAGAGTCCACCAAAGAGGTTGACACTCATATCCTCAAGATCCAACATAAGAAACAACAAAGACCTAGATTTTGGTCCACACATATCCCAATGAGAGATCCAAAAATTAATCACACTACATAAATTAAATGCAAAAGTCATCCAGAAGATCTAACATCAAAATACACAACTCAATAAGGAACCCAACCGATCCCAGAGACCAGTCAATGAAACCACTGAGTTGCCAAACAACCATTGAGACTCGTCGGTAAAGCAAGATAGAAACATGTAATCAAGCCCAAGCAGAGAACAAACAAGTCTTTAACCAAGTGAATAAAAGCAGTTACCGAGCAACTTCCAACAAGCTAGAAAACATCTTTTTGGTTGATCAGGATTGCCAAAGAACCCAAGATACTCCTGCATCAGTAAATCCCTCCCAAAGTGTGGGATATCTATTCCGAGGACGTGTTAGATCCATTATACAATAAAGATAAGGTGTATACCTAACCTATTCTGAATGTAGAGATTGGTAGAGACAAAAATGATTCTATTAAATATGAAGCTTGACATGTTACTAAGCTCATAAAGAGGTGGATGAAGAAGCCTTTTAAGTTATATCCACTTCCCATGAAGCATCAACTAAACCCACCTTCCAGGTTAGAGAAAGAGAAGGTAAATTAAGTAAATATTCCAACATTAAAAGAAGCAGCTCCCATACAACCAGAGATAGTTTAGAGGCATGTAATGCCTGCCACTTTGTCCTTGTAGAGAAGAGGATGGAGAAAGGAGAATGAAAATACGATAACACACCTCATATTGCAAGACAAGTTAATGTTCCATCTTAGACACTTGGGACACCTTCTACATTGGGACAAAGGAAGGAGGATGTAGAGCCCTTAGTAAATGGGAATGCTTATAAGAGAAACATGGCTTGGACATCACCTCAGTTGGAGACATTGGCTAAAGAAGAAGAGATAGAAGTATATGTCCCCCTAATGAGAAGAACTCATCAAACTACTACAGTTACTAGAAGAGCAGAACATGCAAGGGTTTGTCAAACCTAGGTACAAAAGAAGGAAATTGATTTGGAAAAAAGTACAGAGGATGAGATGACCGAGGGTAACTTGGGATTAGAAAAATTTAAGCTATCTAATTTTTAGGATATTCCCAAATTATTTGATTCCCCAATTCAATTCGTCAATCCAAATTTGGATACTACAACACTGATACAAGCACCCTTCCAAGCACAAAGGCATGCTGAAGCTACTACTCCTCTGACACAAATAAATGAAAGTTAGGAAGAGGAGATAGATGGAGGCCAAGCATTTAATGAAAAAATATAGAAAAAATATCTATTCACCCATTTTAGCACCCACCATGGGGCTCTTAGCCCTCATTTTTTAGAAATTAACATTTTGTTATGTAGGAGAGGCAAAATACAGTGGAAAACGATGTCTCTGGTAGTCATTTCAGCATCTCTGGGACTGTTTTATCATTTCCTGACTTCATTTCAACATCTTTGGGGTGCATTTCATCATCTCCCATCATTATTTTGTCTTTTTTGGAAGGTCTAAACTTTTCATTTCATCATTTCCTGATTTTATTTCAATGTTTGTGAGATAAAATGTCGTTTCTGGTAGATATTTCATCATTTACAAGATGTTTGGTCATTTTCGGTAGTCATTTCATTGTTTTTTTTTGTAAAACATCCTTTTGGGTTATTGTTTCATCATTTGAGAAATAGAGATAAAAAACAAAAAAGTTATTTCTTTGATCAAACTTGTACTAATGACTAATGTTTGATGTTTTTTGGGTTTGATCATTAAAAAAGCCTAACAAGAGTATGCAGGATGCTATCAAAGAATCGATTGGCAAAGATTTGAACTCAAACATAAAACTACTAATGCTTGTCATGTAGGTTGCCTTGGAGATCAACTAGACTTTATGCTTTTTAATATTTTTAGGAATCTAAATCAAATTTTAATTTGACTCTTAATTTGATAAGAGGATTATGCTCTTTTCCCATTGGGAAAATCAAAAACTCAAAAGTCAAATTAAGTTTTGAGTTAAAATTCATGGTAATTGAACCTTGTTTGGTGTGTTTGGGAAAAGTGATGAGGTGGGGAAGTATGCTCTTTACCAATTGGGAAAATAAAAAAACTAGACCCTTGAATCTAATCCAATTTAAATTCTTATTCTAATCTTGATATGGGCCTGTCTGTTGAGGTAAAAAGCTCCCAGGAATGACCCACATGAGAAGGAGGTGCGAGCCACACAACTCAAATTGACATTAATAAAATTTAATTCTTGAGGCCAAAGATTTGGAAGTTAGACACCATTTGAGCTTATACTGGGATCTCTCCTAAGACAAAGTAGGGCCTTAGAGTCTCAATCACATTTATGTGACTGCTTGTGCTAAGGTTCTCTGTGGGGATATACACCTAAATCATGCTTGCATAGATGTAGAGGATGTATCCGAATGGATACCATTACTATATTCCATACAATAGAAAACCACTTGGTTCACCTTCAAAAGGTGATAATATTTATGTAAGGAAGGTAGTAACTTCCCCAAGATTCTTTCCATATCATGCCCACACTAGTGCTTGGAGTTAGATAATACGACATTGATTGATCCATTACGTGATCTTTAGTGGCCGTATTCTGATTAGATTTTGAGTGTGTACCTAAGTTTGTGAGAAAAGATTTTCATGCTAAGACAATTACTTAGGGATAGGTGTGCTTTCATTTATGGCTATAATCATCAAAAATCTAAACAGAATATACTCCTTGTCAAGACAAAAGACCTCATTCTATTTGACGTGTGTATCCCTAATTGAACAAACAAGAACACCTAGAAACACACCTAAAACATCAAAGATCTTGCAAATTGTTGATTTTCATCTAGACAAAAATTCTAAAAAGGTCATTTCTTGCACTAAAACATCATCTCTAGTTGTAAAACAATGTTTCCAATATTTTTTTCATCATCGATGAAAATAGGGGTAATTTTTGTACTCTTTCTATCAAAATAAATTCACTTTTGGGATATTCTTTGAGCTTCAATTTCAGGTCCAATCGTCACAAACATATCCAACATCAAATCTTGATTTTCAAAATCAATCCAATTATTCCTTTTTTCAACAACCTATCACTAGCCTCTATTGGTTGCATCAACCTTTCTTGTTTAGAGATCACTATCAAGGTCAATCTAACCTTCATCAAGATCTCAGACATCATCTAATGAACATCATCATTTTTCATCAAATTTGACCAATTGATAAGTCAGTCTATTCAATATTGAAACAATAGGTGATAGATTGATCATCTTTTCAAATCAAGAATCATTCAATATTACATGGTGTGGACAAGAAGTGGCCATTTTGAACAAATATATATTGGACACATTCCTCAAACATTTCTCGTACCAAAATCACAACATGATCAAAATCAAGACCCTTTCACTTGTAGTCACACTATCAATCCGGAATCTCAAACGATTATATGGTAGGAACTAAGAATGAATGGGCCACTCACAATAACAATGGTAATAATGAAGATGGAGAAGAGATAAATGATAAATATATTTAAAAATTCCAACAAGACACAAGATTTCAAAAGATCATAGATATAATCTTAATGGCCGACAAAGAGAAATACTTTATGCATCTAGCATCCACAAGAATCAAGTTGCCTCAAGACTTTGATGTTGAAAAACTCAAAATGCACAAAGAATAAAATCCTATGGCTACTATTGTCAAACAGATTGAAGCATTGCAAACTCAAATCCTTGACATAAAGAAGGAAAAGTACACACTTCCAAAGAAATATTCACTGAACGCACTTTGTCTGATTCCTTTTGATCGCAATCTTCATATGCCACCATTTCCACCCAACACTGACATACCAGAATATGATAATTATATGGGAATTAAGGATCCTCAAAATCACATACAAGAGTTTTATACTCTTATTATGGAATTCTGTCATGAATAGACATGCCTTATGAAGCTATTTTCATGTAGCTTAGGAGGACATGTGACAAAATGGTTCTCTAAATTACCTCATGGGATTAAATTTTTTGAAGAGCTGGTAGATAGATTCATGTGACAATATTCATATAATATCTAACATCCTATCACAATGATTGATCTATGCAACACCAAACAATGTGTCAATGAACCTTTCATTTCATCCTTGTAGAGATGGAGAATGATGTTTGCAAGATATCCTTTCTTGATTCCCAAAACAAAGAAGATGTACATTTTCATTAATAATCTTGTAATAGAGATGAATCACTACCTTCAACTTTAGTGTATTCAAACATTTGAGAAAGTAATCGAAATGGGGATAAAAATTGAAGATACCTTAGTTAGAAAAGGATAGATCAAGGTTTATAAAGAGTCCAAAGGATCTTATACTAATGCGAATAACAACCAAGATAAATACAAGTATTGGAACAAGAATCAAAATGTTGTAAATGATGGGATAGTAGATGATCAAAATCTAAAGCTGAATCATCCAACATTTAATCATTCTGCTACTACCCCTCCAAAGGTTCCTACTACCACATTTAACTTGTGAATCAGTCAAGAAGCAAAGAAGCAAAAACTGCCTTTTCACTAATAGTCCTAAATGGATATTCACACCCCTTGGAGAGTCTCTCAAATCAGCATTACTCAAGCTTCTCACTCATAAAGTTATTACTCTACATGAAGCTAGACCATATGAACCACCGGTCAAACCAAAATGGTGGAATAATGCTCATTATTATGAATATCATCAGAACAAAGGCCATACAATGAATGAGTGCATGAAGCTTATACATTTGTTGCAAGACTTGATCGATAATGAAGTAATCAAAGTGGATGGACACAAGACAAATGAGGGCCATATGACATTTAAAAGACCATTTCCCAATTATGAGAAAGGAGAATCATCCAACACCAAAGGAAATAAAGTGAATTATACCTATTCTCATGATAAAAATATCAACATGTTGGAAGCTTGGGATCAACACATGAATGTAATCATAATCAAAGACAAGGAACAAGCTGAATCTACTAACCCAGTTACAAGAGGTCAAGCTAAAGTGACACTAAAAGGGGATTCTTCAAAATTACCGACATCATCAAAACCAACATCAAACAAACAAGGCTCCACATATTTATCATCTAATTAATGTTTGGTTGATCAATTGCAAAGAATTGCACAAATATCTATTATCGAACTACTCAAAATTTCCTCATCACACAAAGAGATTTTGGAAAAGACTTTGGTTGAAACAAAAATTCCCAACAATCTAGATGTAGAAAAATTTCAAGCTATGGTAGGACATTTGACTACACCACACCATTTATCCTTGTCAGACGAAGATGAAAATGATCTAAGTCACTTGTATAATTTGCCCTTACATATAGAAGTATTGATCCATAAACACAAAGTGAAACAAGTATTGATAGATGGAGGGGCAGGCTTAAACATCTATTCTCTAAGTCTGGTCAAAGTATTTTGTTCTTAGATCAGGATATAGACCCTAAAAAGATAATAACTATCAAGGCATACGAAGACGATGAAAGGTCATCTAAGGGGTTAGTAGTGCTGCCAATTAGATTTATGCCCATGGAATAAAATGTGGTATTCCAAGTATTAAATGTGAATCTATCATATAATATTCTCTTATGAAGACCTTGGATAAATGAAATGCAGGAAGTACCTTCAATTTTCCATCAATTCTTGAAATTTACTATAATGAAGAAGAGATCACAATCCTAGTGGACACAAGCTATTTCCAATCTTGTAACAATGTTCGCCAATCAAATGAAAGAATGGTCCCACATAACAGAGAAGCAACAAAAGACCAACAACCAGAAAGTTTGACATCAACCATTCTAAGAGAATTTTAAATGAAACTAAAATTGAAAGATAATGGGATCGGCGAATACAAGGTAGACCAACTAATTTCCATAGCAACACTACCTCTTTCACCAAGATCACAAGGACAACCCTCATTGTCTACAATGTCAGCAAAGCCTAAAGCACAAACTATCTACAATGGAACCTTTGTAATAGGGAAATTTGTAGTAGAGGAAAATGAGAACAATGATGTACTAAAGTGGCTTTATAAGGAAAAATATGAATCCCATCAAGAGGTTAAACATGTTTAGATTCCAACTCAACAATATGGACATGGTCTTTGTATTATGCAACAAATGGGATATCAAGGACAATAAACCCTTGGAAAAAATAAAGAAGGTCTTGTCGAGCCAATTCTCATGAAATTCAGAGATCCTAAAGATAAAATGGGCTTAGGATACAAAGAATAAGAAAAGATCCCACTCATCCAAGATGGACTAATTTTTGATGAGGAGAGTGAAGAATCTGAGGAAGAAACTAAAATTATCCCTCTCTCATATGAATGTTTGTTACATGTGCATGAATAAAATCCAAATTATCAAGAAGAACTCTACATCCCTCAATATTTTAGAAATCAAGAAAGCATGGTTTTAACACAATTATCATCTCAAGGGATAGAACAACCAATAAGAGAAGAATATAATGAGGATCCTGATGAAGAAACATCTATAACACAACCAAATATTCAAGCACTTGAGGATAACCACAATGATACTCAAGAAAATGAATATGATGAAGGAACAAATGAACAAGAAAACAATCATCCTAACTGAGGGAAACTATTGATGATCACTCGTGTCCTTGACTTTCCACATTATACTGAGATGGATTCCAATGAATATGAGTGAGACTCATTTTATGATGTAACAATGAACATTTAAGTAGATGTGATACACAAATATGCATTTTAATTTGAGGAGGAAAAAATATCAGGGGTAAGACCATTTATATTTGGTTCACACAATATTGATGGTGACTCAAGTGAGAATTGTGTTTTTTTTTTTTGATCTAAAAAATATTTAGGAAAGTGTTGTTATAGACCTCATCAATACATTCGAAAGCTATGAAAAAAATTCAGTCATGACTCTTGAGATAGTTGAAACCAATCCTAACAATGCCTTACAACTAGTCCACCTTGAACTTGTTGACTGTACCTTTTTCTGAACCTATGGATATACCTATGTTTCCTGATGACCATGCTATAACTTGTTATGTTAATGCAGTAGAACTAGGTTAACTTGTTCCACCAGTGAATCAAATGTATAGTCGACAGGGGAAAATATTAGGTTTTTAGTCGAAAAAGAAAAGATAAAAGAAATCAAAGATCTGAGGGTGAAAACCATTCTATGGCAGTCTCAAATCTTAAAAAAATAAAAATAAAGGATGTATCCAATAGTGAAAATCTCACCGAGGCACTAGAGGATGGAAAACTTGATATTATTCAAGAAAACTCTCAGGAATGATCACTGATACTCATAGAACCTACCCAACCAATAAATATTTTTACAAAGGAAAAACCACAAGTCATAGTCATTTCTCAGTCATTATTTGCTGAGGAGAAATAAGAATTCACAAATTTTTTCAAAGAGAAGAAGATAAATTTTGTGGGATCTTATTCCGACATGCCAAGACTAGATCCTAATCTAATCATGCATCCCTTGTCCATAGCTCCTGGAGTGAATCCTTTCAAACAAAACTGAGGAAAATGCATCGTCACATTGCACTCTTAGTTAAAGAAGAACTGGAAAAGCTATTGAAAGTAGGATTTATCAGGGCTATTGCATATGCTGAGTGGATATCAAATATTATTCAAGTATGTAAACTAGACAAGTCATCCAATGTTGCACAGACTTTTGATATGTAAACAAAGCATTTTGAAAAGATGATTTTCCACTACCAAATATATACGTCATTGTGGATCTCACAGCTGGATATGAGATGTTATCACTTATGCATGGGTTCTCGGGTTATAATCAAATTAAAATTTCTCTAGAAGATCAAGAAAAGGTAACTTTTACCCATCCTTGGGGCACTTTTTTTTGGAACGCAATGCCCTTGAGACTCAAGAGTGAAGGGACAACATACCAAGAGCGATGACTGCAATCTTTCATGACATGACGCATAAGAACATGTAGGATTATTTTGATGACATCCTAGGAAAATATCACAAAAGAAAAGAATATCTAGTGGATTTAGCTAAGATCTTGGACAAGATAAAACTTTAAGCTCAGTTTAAATCCAAAGAAGTGTGCATTCTAGGTTACTTATAGAAAGCTCCTAGGATACATAGTCTCTGCTAAAGGAATTGAGGTAGATCCGAAAAAGGTAAAAGAAATCATGGAAATGAAACCACCCAAGAATATCAGCCAAGTGTGGTCATTACAAGGCAAGATACAATCAATCCAAAGATTTATTTTTGAATTGGCCGATAAAGCTTAACCATTTACCAAGATTATGCACAAAGGAATCACCTACCAATGGGATGAAATATGTGATACACCATTTATAAAATCAAACAATATCTCACAAATCTACCAATTCTCATGGCTCCAATATGAGGAAAGCCATTATTATTATATGTCTTAGAAACTAACACCTCATTGTGGGAACTCTTAGCACAATAAGATGAGAATGGGAAAGAATGAGTGATCTATTATATCAACAAAATACTGGTGCAATATGAACTAAATTATACACCTATTGAAAAATCTTGTCTTACAGTGGTATTTGCATCACAGAAGCTACGATGCTACATGCTAGCACATTCAATTAAGTTGGTAGCTAAAATAGATCCTTTAAAATATATAATCAACAAAGAAACATTAATAGGGAGATTGGCTAAATGGGTGATGATTCTCAGTAAATTTGATATAGAATATGTGGAACACAAAGATATCAAAGGACATGTTATCACAGACAAGCTTGCTGAGGCCACATTACCAGGAAACAACCATCTAACAATGGAACTACCCAATGAATCAATCTTAATGATCACAAAGCACTCATGGAAAATGTATTTTGATGGTTCCTTTACACAATAGGGATTTGGAGTAGGTACTGTATTCATCTCACCGTAAGGATACACAATACCCAAGGCACACAAAATTATATTCCCATGTATGAACAATATCATGGAATACGAAGCCTTAGTCAATGGATTAAAAATGGCATTAGGATGGAAGATATCAGAATTGCATATTTATGGTGATTCCCAGTTGATAATAAATTAGATCAGCAATGATTATCAGACTAAACATGATACGTTGGTGCCATATAAAAATATGGTGGCTCATTTGAAAAATCACTTTATAGGCATAACTTTTGAGAAGATTCCTTGTGCAAACAATCAAGTGGTGGATGTAATGGCCAATTTAACATGTTTTTTATAGCTCTTTGACACTTAAGAATGTTATGAGTTCTTGGTGGAAGAATTACCTTATCCTTCATATGATTGCCCTAACTCTAAACTAGTATGCCAAATTGTGAATTGTGAGTCTCCGTGTTATGGACAAATCCTTGATTACCTCAAGACTAATGTTTTACCTGATGGTATATCAAAAAAAAAAAGAAACCTTATTCACCAAACTTCCAAACATGTGATCATAGCTGATGATTTGTATCGAAGAGGTTTTGATGATACTGTACTAAGATGCTTAGAACTTGAAGAATCAAACAACACTTTACACAAAGTCCACAAAGGTATTTGTGGATCACATTCAAACAGTCTTAATCTAGCTAATAAATTCTTACGAATCAGATACTATTGGCATATAATGGATAAAGATGCCATCAAGCTCACCAAATCATACAGGGAATTCCAAATTCATGGTAATCTTATACATGCCCCAATGAGAGAATTGTTACCCTTCATTATACACTCGACTTTTCAGTAGTGGGCCTTTTATTTGATTGGTTAGATTTACCCATCCTCTTCTAATGGACATAAGTTCATTATAACAACAACATAATACTTTACAAAGTGGGTTGAGGCTATACCATTAACAAATGCAATAGGAAAACAAATCTCACTATTTATCCTTAGCTATATTATATGTTGATATGGTATTCCCTCATCAATTATGACAGACAATAGGAAACAATTCAAGAAAAAATATATAACCAAACTCTGTGACAAGTTTCAGATTACTCAACATTTCTCATCTATCTATTACCATCAAGGAAATGGATAGGTTGAGGCAAGAAACAAAAACATTATGAAGATTCTAATACGCACAGTCAATGATTTTGGCAAAGACTGGCATGTTCAAATAAATCTAGCTTTGTAGGTCCATCGCATGGTGCATGAGCACCTAGAGCTTGGAATTGTTCAACCACCAAATTTTGGTTTGGAAAGCCTTTTCAAGTCTTGTGTTAGTTGAGTTTTTATCTAAGTTTTTTTTTGGGTAGTTTTGTTTAAGTTTTCAAAGTTGTGTGTTTTGTTGTGGTAAGTTGTGTCACAAGACCCAAATGTTGTGATTGTAAGCCAAATATGAAAAAATTAGTGAAATAGAACCTAGAGTGCATAAATTGATCTATTTTAGTTTTACTTATGTTTAGGTTTGACTATTGGATCAATTAGAACCCATACATTGGGTTAGAGAAATGTAATTGATGAAATGTCAAAAAGATGTAAAAGTTGTTGAGCAACTTTTGCAACTTTGAAAAGTTGCTTGATAACATTTTGAAAAAAGTTGAAAACTTCCCTAAGGTAGTTATGGGTTAGTTTTAACTATTGGAATGGGTAAAGGGGACCTATTTAAGGAATTTTAATGCCTTGTACGAAGATTGGACAATGTTTGGACATATTTTTCAAGAAGTATATACAGACAGTTCTCTGTGACAGTTATAATTTATTGTTTTTGAGTTGTAGAGATGTTTAATGGATTGAATCCACTTTATTTTAAATATTATTAGTAATTTTTATTTTTTTTGTAATACTGTGTGGAGTAATTTGGTCTTTTGGTTTTGATTTTGAAGTGCAAAGTTAATTTTGTTCCTGTCCTAGGTTCATTGGACCAGTTAGGGTTGTATATACAAAAGTGACTCCATAGGAAAATCCCACCATGGAAAAAACCTGAGCCTTAGGGGAATATAAATGGGATCTCTTTACAATGTTTTCCTTCTTTTTAGAGAGTTGGAAGTGCTAGAAATGAATTTTAAGCTCTTTCCCTAGGCGAGCTTGTTGATAGCTCAACTAGGGAAACAAGAGAGACAATGAGTTAAACTTGTAGGAGTGGATTGAAAAGACCAATCCAACACCTTGGTGGTGTCTATTAGATACTTATAAAGCTTGGTGAATGATCTAGAGGAGTCTTTAATCTGTTTGGATGGATTATGAAAATAATATGTTAAGATTGATTCATTTCCTAGTGAATTAGCATAGTTAGGGTTTGGTACTGTACAAGAGGCGTCAGAGCCCAAGACAATGAAAATATCTTGTGTTTTCTCAAAGGGTGTCTAGATCACACATTTTTTTAGAGGGTTGTGTGGAATTTTTGAAGAATAAATCCAAAACCCATCAAAATAGGACTAATCGAGACCTAAAATCTTGTAGCCCTTGTTTATAAGAAGATTGGGTAGCGATGGAAGAATGAACCCTAGATTTTTATTAAGGTTGAATTTGTGGTCACAAATGAGTCAAGAACATACCCTAGACTCCTACAATGTCACACTTAAATGGTTGGTGTGTGAAGAGTGAGTTTACCCTCGTGAGCTCAGTTGAATAATGAGTAGGTTTTGAAGTTGAAATTTGTAAGAAGTATTAAAAGAATGAAAACATAAACATGAAATAATCCAAGAAAATGAAATGCAAGAAGATTTTACCATAAACCAAAAGTGAGATAAAGATATCAAGATTAACCATTAAGCATATGAGAAACTCCAAGAATCCAACAAAGAGCCAAGAGATTTTGGTAAGGGGAAAAGCAAAGAAAAACCCCTTTGTGAATAAGAATATGGCAAAAAAGCCTATGGATGAGAGCAATAAGCTCAATACAATAATGAGAGCAATGAGAGATCGAGAGAGAGAGGAGAAGATTATTGAAGCAAGTGTGTGAGAGATATCTCTTAAGTAGAGATGAGTGGAGGAGTTTGCATGTAACTCCCTTCTCCTATGGATGCCACATTCATATTGTGTGTGTGACAAATGTGTGATTCCTCTTAAGGAGGAATATCTATTTT
>MU223421.1:415751-451501 GCA_018584345.1 Thuja plicata | reverse complement strand
ACAAATGTGTGATTCCTCTTAAGGAGGAATATCTATTTTCCTTATTAAAGGAATTACAAAATAGTGACATGTCCTCCTACTTGGACTATAGGAAAAATACAAATAAGGATACCTTGGTTTATCCTTTAATTACATATTTTCAACCAAGGAAAGATTAATTCTAACAAAATTGGTAGCAAGATTGAAGAGTGGGTTAGGAGATTGGTTTGAATCCCTCCTTAGATCATAGATGACCAAGAAGACCCTAAAAATTCCTAGAATGATTTGTGTTTGAACTAGTGATTAGTTAGAGAAACAAAAATCTCCCTATCAGATTCGTATTAGAGCACTAAAATATTTGGGCTAGGAAATGTGTTGTATGTCAAAAATATAATCATTTTGGGAATCCAACATGATGAATAATGAATAATTAGCAAAGAAGGTGGATGATCAAGAGTTGGATAATAGACTGCTCAGAGAAAGGATAGCCCAATTGGAAAAAAAATTGGGTGAGTTAGAAGTGAAGACATAAGAAGTTAGTGGAAAGATAGATGAGAAAGAAGGAAAGGATAAAGCAGTGGTAGTAGAAGATGAGGTCCTTGAGCCTAAATGTGTCATTAAAGAAGAACCCTTCCTTAAGGCCTTGAAGGCTATGAGTGGAAAAGATTTAGAGGGAATTCCTCTTTTTAGTGGCAAGATGGAGCTATATTTGGTAATGGAATGGATTGAGGGGCTGGAGAATAACTTTGAATGTGATGGTGTGAGTGAAGCCCAAAAGGTCAGAGTAGCCAAAACAAGATTAAGGGGAGCTGCCTTAACTTGGTGGATTTTCATTCAAGTAGAAAGGGAGAAGGAAGGTAAGCTTCCCATAGCTACTTTGAAAGAAATGGTGAAAAAAATAAATGAAGCCTATATGCCAGAGGATTATGAAATCAAAATGCACAAGAAAAGATAGAATTTGAGACAAAGAGAACTTGATGTGAACTCTTATACTTGGGAGTTTCAAAAATATGTCTAAGATCTATGGTCCAAGAATATGAAAGTATTAGAGTGGAAAGATATCTCAATGGCTTAAGATGGAACATCCACAAATAAATAAGTTTTCTAAGCCCCACTACTATCCACAAGTGTTACCAATTAGCACTTAAGGTGGAAGAGAAATGAATGAAGAAACAATAAAAAGGAAATAGAGGTAGGGGAAGGGGAAGAGAGAATAGAGGCCATAGGGGTAGTTTTGGTGGTAGAAGAATAGAAAAAAGGACCCAAGAAGAATCCAAGATGATAGAGTAGAGTGGAGAAAAAAGTGGGATAGGAAGTTATGGTAGAGGAATAGGTCATGTAAGTAGCAATAGTAGAGGCAGATCTAGTGGAGGAAGAGGATCTTACTTTGCTAATATGAAGTGTTATCACTGTCATCAACTAGGACACTCAACCTATAGATTCCCTAAAAAGAAATATTATTCTCAAGGGGATATGAGAGTTACTTATGTATAAGAGTACACTACAAGTGTCAAATCACCCGAGGTGAGCCTAGATTCAGAGGTTGGAGAATACTTAATGATTAGAAGAATCCTAATCAAAGAGCCTATCAGAGAAGAACCAAAACAAAGGAGATATCTATTCAAGGTAAAATGAAATTTTTTGGGTAAGGTGTGTAAATTCATTATAAACTCTGGGTCTAGTGACAATATCATCTCAGAGGAAGGCACTAATAAGTTGAAGTTGACCAAAATATCTCATAGCATCCCATATAGAGTTATATTGTTTAATAAGGGGCAACATGTGCTGGTGAATGACGAAGCATGGGTAGATTTTTCTATAGGAGGATACAAAGACAAGATCCTATGTGACATTTTACCCATGGATGCATGCCATCTACTATTGGGTAGACCATGGAAGTTTGATAGGAAAGCCATCCATGATGGTGAAAAGAAATCTTACTCATTTTAGAAGAATGGAGTTACCTATAAGATTCAATATTTGGTGGATGAAGAAGAAGGAAAGACTATTGGCCCCGATGTGTTATTAGTTAGTGAAAAAGAGTTCTTGAAGACTCTTAAGGAGGAAAAAAGTTGTGGATTTTCTATTGTTGTGAAGCCTAAGGAAGAAATAAAGACTAAGAAGGCAAATATACCTGGCGAGATACAATGTCTATTGGATAAGTACATACACATTAAAAATGATGGAACTCCTACTATCTTACCACCACAGAGGATAGTAAGTCATTAGATTGACTTTGTTCTAGGTGCATCTTTTCCAAACAAGGCTCCTTAGAAAATGACACCCCAGTAGTATGAGGAGATAGCCAGACAAGTGTAGGAGCTTCTTGACAGTAGTTTGATGAGAAAAAGTATCAGTCCTTGTGCAGTCCCAACAATGATAACACCTAATAAGTGGGGTACATGGAGGATATGTATAGACTCTTATCTATCAATAGGATTACAATTAGGTATAGGTTCCCTATACCTAGAATTGAAGATCTTATGGACTGTTTGGGAGGGGCACAATAACTCACTAAGATAGACTTAAAGAGTGGCTACCATTAGATAAGAATAAATGAGGGAGATGAATGGAAGACTACTAAAGGACTTTATGAATGGCTTATTATGCCATTTGGACTCATCAATGCTCCTAGAAAATTCATGAGGCTCATGAATGAACTCCTCAATGACTTTACTAGTAAATTTGTAGTTTTTTTTATCTAGATGACATATTTATATTTAGTATAACTAAGGAAGAGAATCTTAAGCATGCTGAAATTGTTTTTAAAAAGTTGCAAGATGAACAACTAACCATAAACTTGGAGAAAAGTGAATTTATGAAGAAAGAATTGGTTTATCTTGTCTTTGTGGTGTCAAAAGGATATTTGAAGATGGATTCCTCAAAATTCTTAGCTATACTTAGTTGGCCAACTCCTAAAATAGATAGTGAGGTGAGAAGCTTCCATGGATTAGCTCAGTTCTATAGGAAGTTTATAAGGAACTTTAGTGCAATTTGTGCTGCTATGCTTGATACTATAAAATGGGGAATGAAAGATAAGTTCAAGTGGAAAAAAGAAGAAAATAAGGGTTTTGAACTCTTGAAGAAGGAGGTGGAAACACAACCAGTGTTAGTGCTAGCTAGTTTTGAGAAAATTTTCACTTTAGAGTGTGATGCTAGTAACATTGCAGTAGGTGCATTTTTGAGTTAGGAGAATAGACTAGTGGCATTCTTTAGTCAAAAATTAATGAAGCTAAGAAAATATATTCCTCTTATGACTTGAGCTTTATGCACTTGTCCAATCACTTAGGAAATAGAGACACTCCCTCATACCAAAGGAGTTTGTAGTATATACAAAAAATCAAGCACTGAGTTTGATCAATTCCCAAGATAAGCTAAGTCATAGACATATTAAATGGATGAAGTACTTGAAATCCTACACATTCCATATAAAACACAAGAAGGGACAATTGAATAAGGTTGCTGATGTACTGAGTAGAAGGATACTCACAAATCAGGAACTACAACTGAAAAGTATTGGGGTGGATAGTTTCAAAGACCTCTATAAGGAGGATGCATATTTTGGAGGTGCCTACAAGATATGCCAAGAGAAACAATCATTTTCACAGTGAGTATGAAAAGTATACATTGCAAAATGGAATCTTATTCAAAGGTGGACAATTATGTGTGCCTAAGGGGTCAATGAGGGAGAATTTGATGCAGAAAAAGCATAATGGAAGTCTAAGTGGTCATTTTGGACTAAATAAGACTTTGGATTTAATACAAAGGTTCTACTATTGACCTAAAATGAAAAGGGACATAAGGAGATATGTGGAACAATGTATAATTTTCCAAAGAGCCAAATGCACATCCTCTAATGCTGGTTTGTATCAACCATTACCAATTCCCAATAGGCCATGAGAATGTTTGAGTATGGATTTTGTTGTTGGCTTACCTAAGACTAGGAATAGTTATGATAGAATATATGTTGTTGTTGATAGATTTAGAAAGATGAGTCATTTCATCCCATGTAAGGTGATGCATGATATCATTCATATAAAATATTTGTTCTTTAGGGAAGTAATCAGAATTCATGAGCTCCCAATGATTATTGTTTAAGATAGGGATACCAAATTCATGGGACACTTTTGTAAAACTTTATGGAAGAAGTTGGGAACCAATTTTTCTTTTGGATATTTTTACCATCCAAAGATCAATGGGAAGAATGAGGTTGTGAATAGAACACTCAGAAACCTTATGAGGTGTTTAACCAATGAACATCGACAAGCCTGGGATCAAATCCTTCATCAAGCTGAATTTTCCTATAATGATACAGTGCATAGAACCACAAGTAAAAGTCCTTTTAAAGTAGTATATGGAATGCATCCCATTGATTTATTTGAACTAAGATATCTCATAGACATAGCAGAGAGGATTGGACATGCATAGGACTTTGCACAGCCCATGAAGGAAGTGCATGAGAAGGTAAAGAAGACTCTAGTTGAGAACACTTTAAAAATAAGGGAAAAAGTTGATGTTAGGAGAAAGGATATCCAATTTGCAGTGGAAGATTGGGTCATGGTTCATTTGAACAAGGCTAGAATTTAGAAAGGAGTACCAAGAAAATTGAAAATGAGGAGAATTGGTCCTTGTCAGGTCATAGAAAAGTATGGGAACAATGCCTACAAGGTGGAATTACCCAAATAAAAAGCACTGTCCCCTATGTTCAACATAGAAAATTTGGTGTAGTATAAGGGTCCCATTCTTGAAGAAGGAGATAAAGATGTTGATAAAAAATAGATGGTCAAATATGTAACACTACCTTAATCATCCATGCCTACAACAGAGATGGTCCTAGACAAAATGATTGCTAAGAAGACTAGAAAGAAGGATTACATGGAGTACCTGATCAAGTGGGTACAAAATCCATAATCAAAGGCTACACGAATAGCTGAAGGTGACTTAAATAAGTTAGGAATTGACCTTCCAATCCTATCTCCTAAGGTAACTTGAGCTCTTCTCATCAGGGGGAGAATGGTGCAGGAGAACCTACAGGTTGGACTTGTTCAACCAGGAAATTTTAATTTGGAAATCCTTTTCAAGGCTTGTATTAGTTTATTTTTATTCTACGTTTGTTTTAGAGTAGTTTTGTTTAAGTTTTTAAAGTTGTGTGTTTTGTTGTGGTAAGTTGTGTTACAAGACCCAAATGTTGTGATTGTAAGCCAAACAGGGAAAATAGGTGAAATGACACCTAGAGTGCATAAATTGATCTATTTTAGTTGTACTTAGGTTTATTTTTGAATTTTGGATCAATTAGAACCCATACATTGGGTTAGATAAATGTAATTGATGAAATGTCAAAAAGATGTAAAAGTTGTTGAGAAACTTTTGCAACTTTGAAAAGTTGCTCGACAACATTTTGACAAAAGCTGAAAATTCCCTAAGGTAGTTATGGGTTAGTTTGAATAGTTGGAATGGGTCAAGGGGACATATTTAAGGAATTTTAATGCCTTGTACGAAGGTTGGAAAAATTTTGGGCACATTTTTCAAGTAGTATATACAAACAGTTCTTTATGACAATTATAATTTCTTGTTTTTGAGTTGTAGAGGTGTTTAATGGATTGAATCCACTTTATTTTCAATGTAATTAGTAATTTTTAGTTGTTTTTTAATACTATGTGGAGTAATTTAGTCTTTTGGTTTTTATTTTGAAGTGAAAAGTTATTTTTGTCCCTGTTCTAGGTTCACTAGACCAGTCAGGGTTGTATATACAAAAATGAATCCAAAGGAAATTCCAACTGTGGAAAACACTTGAGCCTTGGGGGAATAGAAATGGGGTCTTTGTACAATTTTTTCCTTTTTTTTAGAGACTTGGAAGTGCTAGCAATGAATTTTAACCTCTTTCCCTAGGCAAGCTTGTTCATAGCCTGACTAGGGAAACAAGAGAGATAGTGAGTTAATATTGTAGGAGTGGATTGAAATGACCAATCCAACACCCTAGTCATGTATATTAGATCCTTATAGAGCTTGGTGAATGAGCTAGAGGAGTCTTGAATCTATTTGGAAAACAATATGTTAAAATTAGTTCAAAACCTAGTGAATTAGCATAGTTAGGGTTTGGTACTATATAAAAGGTGCCAGATCCCAAGACCGAGAAAATCTCTTGTTTTTCCTCAAAGGGTGTCTAGATCACACATTTTTTCAGAGGGCTATGTTGAATTTTTGAAGAAGAAATCCAAAACCCTACAAAATAGGGCTAATAGAGACCTAAAATCTTGTAGCCCTTGTTTATAAGAAGATTGGGTAGCGATGGAAGAATGATCCCTAAAGCTTTATTGAGGTTTTATTTGTGGTAAAAAATGATTCAATAATATACCTTAGACTCCTTCAAGGTCATAATTAAAGGGTTGGTGTGTGAAGAGTGAGTTTACCCTGGTGAGATCAATTGAAGAATGAGTAGGTTTTGAAGTTGAAATTGGTAAGAAGATTGAAGAGTGGGTTAGGAGATTGGTTTGAATCCCTCCTAAGATCATAGATGGTTAGGAAGACCCTAGCAAGTCCTAGAATGAATTGTGGTTGAACTAGTGATTAGCTCAAGAAGAAACAATCTTCCTATCATTGCACAAGTATTAGAACACCAACATGAGCTACTCCTTATTCTTTGGTTTATGGTGTAGAAGACATCCTACCTATTGGAGTAGAAATACCATCTTTGAGAGTATAACTACAAGGGTTAATCACAGATAATGACTATAGAATTTATAGGTTAAAAAACCTAGAACTGCTGGCTGAAAGGTGTCAAGATTCTTTTGAACATCTATAAGGATATCATAAGAGAATGGAAAATGGATACAATAAGAAAGTCAAACCTTGTGAGTTTCAAGTAGGAGATCTAGTGCTACGTGAAAATCCAAAAAATAAACAACATAGGGAAAAGAAAGGAACGTTTGAACCAAAATAGTTAGGACCTTTTATCAGCACAATAATATTTGGATCCGGGGCTTATCAATTAACCCTATAGAAGGAGATGCACTTTATGATTGAATCAATACCTATCACTTGAAGAGGTTCCATGCCTAGATCGTTGTAAGTAATGGTTGTACAGTGGAAAAAGTCCTGAAGAAATTTAAAAACAATGGAAAAAGTCCCAAAGAAAATAAAAAATAGCAAAAATTTGAGCCTGAAAAAATCCTTAAAAGTGGAAAAAGCACTGAAAAATGGTTGCCTCGGTGAAAACCTGGAAAATAGGTGATTGGCCAACATAAAAAAAATCAAAATATATAAAAAATACAAAAAAAAAGAGAAAAAGAGAAAAAGAGAAAAAAATTGAAAAACAAAAAAAAATGCCTTGGTGAAAATCTGGCAAACATGCACCTTGGTAGCAAAAATAGCAATTTCACAAGTGGTTAAAAACTAATAAATAGGATCCATTTGTAAGCTAGCTACTTTATCTATCAATACTTTTTTAATCCTTCAGCACACAATGATAATCTTTTGGCTCACAAACCAAACGTTGTTTCTTGCTAAGTCCATCGCTAGTCACCATGGCTTGAAATCAAAATATTATCTTTATGAAAGGGGACAATTTGTTTTAACTGGGGGAAATTCATCATTCCTAATCAAACAATGGTATTTTTCAATACCACTAGCCAAAAAATGGTATTTTTTCAATACCACCGATCAGACCATATTTCTATCGGCAAAAAAGAGTTCTTCTAAACACTCATCTTTTCATCAATTGATCCAATATCCCAATATCACCAATTGAAAAATACAAGTACAGAAATGAAAATTTGTGTGGTATGCTTGCAAGAATTCTCACTTCTGAGTAAATATGTGATTTACAAGTACTAGAGAAGCAAGGAGGAATTCAGGATAATTTTATTGAATGACTACTTTTTCATTTTGATTTTTTTTCTTATCCTGTCTCCAAAGTGATTCAATGATGCTCCAATGCTAGAAATGCAAGGAAAAGGGGCATGCTATTTTATTTGATTTCTTCTTGTGATCTGCATAGATATGTGAGGTGGTCTATGATGAAAAAACTATAGCTACATGAAAGGCCCTTACTCTGAGACCTTAGAAAATATCTGTGTCAGGGGGGGAATGTTTATCTTGTCTATTTTAGCTGATCAATTGATGATTATCATATCTCTTGAGAAATTCCATGAGTCATTGTACTAGAAGATCAAGGAGGGAGTATTATATTTTCTTTGTTTTCTATTTGTGGGATGTTTTGTTGCAAGGAAATTGAAGGAAAAATAATTTGGGTGTCTGTGAAAAGACCCTCCTCAAAAAGGCGTACACACATCACATACCTCAACTCCACTTATTTGAAGCCTAGATGGAAGTGGGATGCATCATTCCTTGTCTGTATACACAATTGATACTTAGGTGATCATGATTTGTCATATCCTAATGCTTGTATCACAGTGCACTATAAAATTTGAAACTATTAGTATTCATATCATCATGTTCAAGTAAATATCAGTGATGGTTGTACTAATTCAGACATCTACCATAAGTAGTATTAATATTATCATGGTTTACTGTATTCCAATGATAATTGTACATGCTTGTACATCTGAGAAACAAGATATTCATGTTGACATGGTCACTGGTGTACGAGTGTTGGTTGTATCAAAATGGTTCCAATAAAGCTCGATGAAGAAAATAAGCACAAATAATGACAAGGATGGAAGTTGTATTTCATTATAGGATTTTGCATTTCATTCTAAGAGGTTGCATTTCATTTTAGGAGTTTCACTAAGAAGAGTTCCTATCACATCATTCCAAGGAGGGAAAATATGATTTACACTAATCTAGCATGACAATAAAAAATCTCTATTATTATGGTCGAGTACTTTAATCACTGACACAAAAACAACATGTGCATAACATGTTCATTGCATATCCATCTGTATATCATCCTAAGCATATATATCAAAACACAAGAAATAAAATTTCATCCATTTACATCACGCATCCACAAAGTCCTAAATATAAATGAATCCATACATGTGCATTCATATCACAAGTTAAAATCATGTCATACATATGCATAAACATAATCCAAGTAATGCATCCATACATGCATCCACATCATAAAGCAATAAACAAGTGCATGAGCATAATAAAATCATCTCATAAAGATCATAAAGTGTTAATTTAGAACTACATCTCATAATCATAATTATATAAAGATCAGTGAGAATATCATCATATATATCTGTCATCAAAAATCAATAAAGTACATCATATATCTGTTATACAACATGGGCCGATGTCAAAATAGTACCTGTCCCTAGAAGAACATCAGAAGAGAGAAGCATAATGAATCAAGACTATTTTCCTACATCATGTCTCAGAGGTGATGGTGGAGGTACATATGATCTCGTAGGTGATGGACCTCCACCCTACGACTGTGCAACTTCCTATGAAAAAGGAGATAACCTAGCAATAGAATATGGCACAACCACAAAGTATGCTTCCTAATTATATAACGCATGACTATGTTGTAAAGAAACATCCCTCTGTGCAACATCCAAGTCTATATCTCTTTCTCCTAAACACACCTCTAGTACATCCACCTATGTCCCCAACTGAGCTCTCTCCTATCTCAATCTGGCAATTGTGGCTGCCTCACCAATGGCTCTCTATTATGGTACACCTTTTTGTAGTATACCTATCTATGTTACACCTCTATGAGGAGAAGGAACTCGCTATAGAACCCCTATCTATACATTTCTCTGAGGAAGCAAAACCTATGTACATGTTGGCCCTATTTGCACACGTGTCTGCATACCTATCTGGGGTACAGGACCTGAATCTGTGATGAAGAAGACATCTGCGACAAAGAAGGAATTTGGGAAGAAGGAATCTTAGAAAAAGAAGGTGATTGTACTTGATAAGAACTAGGCTGAGAAGGACCTACAATCCTCACTCTGACCCACCACTTCTCTCCATTGCTACCACTTGCTGGATCACTCCCACCTCTGCCCTGATATATACCTTGATCTCTATCTTTATCTCTCCCTTGATCCCTGGCCACTCTCCCTCTATCATCTCTACCACTCCTGGCCTGTCTCCCTATAGAAGGTACCTTAAATACCCCCACCACCTCCATCACCACCACCATTATTGTCCCATAGATCTACCTTGGCTAGAGCTACCTCATCAAGTGTTGTCAAAGGTGGAAATGGATGTTGTGAAAAATATTGAGAATAATCAGCAATCATCCCCACATCAATCACCTCTAGATAATAATCCCACTGAACATCGAGTACTCATTGATGCTCCTCAAGGATGGTCTCATAACATAGTATGGGTCCCCAAGGAGGCTCCTCATCTCTGGTCCTTGAATATGAAGCTACACCCTATGGCATAGGCTGAGCCATACCAAACTACCAAAGCACATGGGTAACCAAATACCTTTCTATAATGTGTGGGGTCCATCCAATAATATACCTCTCAGTGCACACAAATGGAATTTCCCGAGAATCAATTCTCCACTCCTCATAATCTAGGTACAACATCCATACAAATACTAACAAATCATCTAGAGAGAGGTGCCAGAATGCAAGATCACCTCACTGTGGCTGAATGATATCACCTCCATATATGTACACATTAGGCTCCTAAGGATGATGAGATCTAACTACCACTACTCATGTAATTGGGATGTGTTCCTATGACGAGATCTACAAAAGAACAAGTCCTAATGACATGGACCTATCCTACCAATACACAACCTGGTATGTATCATGATATAAATGAGCAAGGAGATAGGCACCCTAAGCCATCATGTGCGGTCTCTGTAACATATCCTCTATAAGTTGGCTCCATCCAATAGAAAATACCTATGCACTCCGGTATAGCACCAAGAAACCACCAATCAAGCAGACCAATACATTAGGTAGGGCCAAATACTAGGTCTCCATGTGCTCCCATGTGATATGTCGCTCAATAATCAACAGATCTTGGAACACCTGTATCACAACATCAATGTAGGTTGGTCTGGTAGAATCATAGTATACCAGCTCCCCTATCAGAGGTTTCCTCATAATGTGATGGACATCCTCAAGCGTGATGTTGATATCAGCAGTGAGAATATGTAAGGTATTATGCCTCAAGTGCCATAGCTTGATTAATGTTGTCAGAAGTCCCCTATTAATCCTATACTTGAGCATATCTAGGAGATACCCGAGTTTGCAATTTCGTATAACTCATTGATCAACATCAGACACCATGCCAATTAGAGAAAACACATGAGGATAAGGCCCTCACATGTTAAGAGTCCCTCTATCAATCTACAATACACATAAAAAATAAATCATATCAGGCACATGGGGAAAATGAAACACATTCACAAGTATAATCTATAGGAAGTACAAAACAATCCAATCACAGAAAAACAAGAAGTTAGTAAGCGGAAAAAGACAAAATCTAAGTCACTACCATGAAAATGATGTTTTACAGAACACAAATGACATTTCAAAAGGAAACACTATTTTGGATGGGAAATAATGTTTTAAAACCCGTAAATGATGTTTTAACACCGGAGATGACCCTCTGTCTCTGGAAATGACAGTTTATTCCCCGTAAATGCTAGTTTCTAGGAAATGACACTTTATTTGTAGGATACGATGTTATAACAACAAGAAATAACATTTTGCAAAGAACCATAAATAATGCAAGGAAAATGGAAAACAATGTTTTATTTATCGAAAATGATGATTTATGTAGAAAATGATGTTTTACTAACTCTAAATGACATTTCGTAGAAATATGCTATAATTTGAATTTAAAAAGAACTAAAGAGCATTAATTGAAGCATTAGTGACATGGTTATCAACTACATACCATGAGTGGGTAGTGAGATGGTCGCTGGTGATGTCAGACAAGCTCAAAGCAGTGTGACTCGACATGAATCAACATCTCTCTCTCTCTCAGAGATCGAAATCTCGCACAGTGAATAGTAAAAATGAAAAGTAAAATTATTTTTACCCTATTAAAATCAAATTTTGGGGTAGTTAAAATCATTTTTTTAAACCATTCTTTTTCTCCTCACTTAAACCTTCTTGGCTCAATTTTTTCCAAATAGAGCCTGATTTTGACAAAAAAAAAAATAGTTTCTTGCTACTTGTTTGCACTCTTATTATTATTGGAATCAAAATCTACATTTAATTCCCATCTTTCCATACAAAAAATTTATTTCATTTTTCATCTCTAATCAAGCAATTTCATGTCCATTTTGATTCCAAGGGGGCATCATCACTCCAATCAGAAGATGGATATCATTATCAAAAATTTCTCAAGAACTACGGCATCAACTTAATCAGGCATCATAATAAGTTGATGGTCTCAAATCAGAAAATCAATTAATCTGGGAATGAGTGATCTCATCAAGCTCTATATTAAATTTATTAAACTTATTAATATTCATGTTTCAAACATCACCAGGGGCATATCAATTTCATCACACCACATCAACTTGATAGTCTCTGCATCAAAACACCAGGAGATAATTGAATTCATCAAGACCCATATCAAGTTAGTTATCTCAATCAAACTTTTGATAGTAATCGGTTTCAACGATCCACATCAAACTGGTCACTTGTCTAATCTTTCAAAATCATTTTTTATTGAAATCAATTTCATCACTTCACATCGAATTGGTTATCCGGTCAATATCTTAGGATCTTTTTGTCAGATATTAGTTTCATCTCTTCACATCAAAGTTAGTATTTGATCAAGTTCTTAGAATCTATGTAACAATAATTGATTTCATTGCTTCACATCAAATTGGTTATACATTATCATCCTAAAAAATTAGACAGGATATAAATTTCATCGCTTCACATCAAATTGGTTATGCTGATCTAAATCTATCATAAAACATCAAACAAGTTTTGATCAATTTCATCGCTTCATATATAATTGGTCATATAGTCTTCACATCATTCTTATCTAAAATTTCAATCTATTAGGTTCTCAATCATTCTAGCATCTCGAGTATCTCAATAAATTTTCATTCAATCAAGTTTAGAATCAATTTCTAATTAGGAATAGTTTCACCAGGATTCATATCAAACTATTTAATCAAGTGAAATGTTATCAACATCAGATGTTCTTTGAATCAACACACTGATCGCACATCAATTCAAAGAGGGGAAAATATAATCACCTAAAATTTCTCTAGTCAAAACAGAGGCCTAGATCTTAAATAAATTGCCCTAGGTCCTAATCAGGACATCAATTTTATTTTTCATCTTAATTGTGTAATTGAATTAGATCCATTTAATTACAGTATTCATCAATAATCAAACATCAATGATCATTCATTTATTAACACTCCTAGCTATTTAATTAAATCTAAATCTAAAATCTCATGGCTAGAGTATTAATTAATTGCATCATTTATATTCCTTCAAAGGGGCATCAAAGTCAATGCATCAACCAATGAATTTCAATCTCATGGATCATTCAAAGGTTCAATCTCAACCATCCCTCATGTATGAATCAAAACCATTGAATTCAAATTCAAATTTGAATTCCAATTTTCCCTCCAATGGAAATCTATAAATGCAGCTATTCTTGGCTCATTGTAATAATAGGAGAATTTGAGTAACTAAGTAATGCTAATATCATTCTAGAGAAATTTAGCATAATTTAGTTCATTTTCATAGAAATTGTTGTCAATTCATGCATAATTGAGATCATTTTTAGATGCATTTAGGCATTTAATTTGAATCTTCCACATACGATTGTCAATTCAACATGAATTAGTGCAAAATATGAGAGCATTTTGAGTAATTCATTTGGATTTTATATGTAGGAAGAAATATGATGATTTTGGTAGGTTTAATTGTTTCAATTTGATTGAATTTTGATGTTAACCTACTAATGCAATGTCTTTTTAAGTGTTGTGTGCAGTTATTTGTAGATATACATTTTACACATCACAGTGGGTTTGTTAAACGTATCTGCACATCCAGTCTCCATTCTTTCATCAAACATGATCACGTCCCTAGCTCATCACTACATCTCAGATGAAAAGGTGGTGAAGAACAAGGCATGAGATATCGTGTTAGATCTGAGACCATACACTATTGAAGATGTTTTCCATTTTCACAAGAGAGTTGATTAGTTCTACTCAATCACCAAGGAGAGAGGGATGAGTTGGTTTGAGAATAATACTTTGGATGCATATGACATCGTCAATAAGGAATATCTCATCAAGCAACTTCCAAAGAATAAGCTAGAAAGGATTGATATGAGGAGAGGTTACTTGAATGATGATATGAAGGCTGCAATAAAAATGCTAAGTCAGATGTATAGTCTCCCCAAAGAACATCAGTTGGAACCATGGATGATCTATATCATAGAAATGATCAAAGGGAGAAGGGTCATAATTTATTGGGGAACAATACTAAGTGATAACTTAGATTTACAACTAAAGCAAGTAAAGATCGACCCTAGGTTTTATATGACATATTAAATAGTCTATCTCCTCACTACCAGAGCTAATTATATTGGGCTTTCTAGGAGAGGATCATTCAATGACCAAAATACCTAGTTGTATACTATATAACCTCAACTAGTGAGGAAGGAAAATTTGAAAGATGACAGTCCATAGAATAGGCTTGTAAATGATGCTTTTGTCTTTTCAATCATTAGGTTCATTAAGGGAGATTATGCCAAGAGGCTCTCAGAGGAATTTGCGACCAAAGTATGAGCCCTAGGGGTTTATTAGATTCAATAAAAAACCTTTACTTACATCCAAGCTACTGTGAGTACCATTAATCCAAAGAAGTTTCTACCTCATCCATCAAACAAAATTGTATTATTGGAGATGGGTAGGCAAATCTCAGATGATTATGAGGTCATCAGGTTGAAGAAGAAGCACTACTAAGAATTTCCTATCTCCATAGGGGACCACTCTTTACAAGACATAAATGTATGTAAATCAATAGGGATGGAGTAAAATGAATGCCCTCTATAGGATTTAAAGTTTATAAGGCCCAGGATTGACCCCATCGAGACATTCAACCACATAGTAGGAAGGAATTATAAACATGAACTTCACATAGAAGATCATTGGATTAATTTCATTGATGATTATGAGGTCAGTATCCAAGATTACTATAGAATGTTGCTTGAATTGGCTGAGGATACATTAGAGGTGCAAATTCTTCTTAAAGTGTGTGATACATATTTCGAGGATGTATTAGATCAATTATACAATAAAGATAATGTGTATACCCAACCTCTTCTAAATGCAGAGATTGGTAGAGACGGAAATGATTCTATTTAATTCAAATCCTAACATGTGATTGAGCTCAGAAAGAGGTGCATGGAGAAGCCTTTTAAATTAGATCTAGTTTTCATGAAGGCTTAGCTAAACCCACCTTCCAAGTTAGAGAAAGTGAAGGACAAGAAATAAAACATTACAAAATTCAAAGAAGTAGCTCCCATACGACCAAATGTAGTTTATAGGAATGAAAGGCATGTCACTTATGGCCCTGCAGAGAAGAGGAATAAGAAAAGAGGAGGAAAAGATGATAATACATATCCTATTGCAATACAAGTTAATGTTCCATCTCAGACACCTGAGAGATCTTTCACATCAAGCCAAAGGAAGGAGGATGTAGAGCCCCTAGTAAAGGGGAAGTTTTACAAGAGAAAGAGGACTTCAACATCACCTAAGTTGAAGACATTTCCTAAAGAAGAAGAGATAGAAGTAGATTTCATCCTAATGAGAAGAACTTGACAAACTATTGTACCTACCAGAAGAGTAGAACACGAAAGGGTTTCTCAAACCTAGGTAGAAAAGGAGGTAATTGATTTGGAAAAAAGCACAGAGGCTGAGATGACCTTGGGTAACTTCGGATTGGAAAAATTTGAGCTATTTAATTTCAAGGATATTCCCAAATTCTTTGTTCCCCCAAGTCAATTCATCAATCCAAATTTTGAATCTACTGTAAAACTGGTACATGTACCCTTCCAAGCGCAAAGATATACTATAGATACTACCCCTCCAACACAAATAGATGAAAGTTAGGAAGAGGAGATAAATGGAGGAAAAGAATTAAATGAAAAGATATAGATATAAATACATGATCAACCATCCTTCGAGGAATGAATTGAGATGGAAAAGGATACAAGGGAGGAGTAGGAAGGAGAAAGAACAAACAAACAAACAACAAAGCTTGAAGAGGGAGAGATTAATACAAACCCAACAACTGAGGAACCTAAGGGTGATGACTCTGTACATGCTACTCAAGAGCCACAATTTTTGACTCCACCTCTATTTGTTTCATGGGTAGCAACAAAATGGGTGCCCCTACAAAAGAAACATGAACCAACAACCAGATTATGGGCATAACTATTAGCTGGTTCATCTTCTAAGGAAGAAAGAGAAAATACTCATGAGGATGTGGGTGATAAATTAGAAACACAAGAGCAAGGAGATTCAACTCCAGATCATGAACAACAACATGATGAATGCGGGGAGGAAGAAACAAAGGAGACACTAGAAAATTTAGAGCTAGGGGAGGATTTGGAAAAAGAAGGATATGAAGGAGAGGAAGATGCAAGGGATCATGGAGGGATATCCATCCTGAACATAGCCCCATATGAGCCTTTGATAGCTTCCACTAATCCCACCCGATTGGCTAAGGCAATACAACCCCGGATAAGGACATATACAAAACAAGAGGATGTCAATATGCCTACATTGGGGCAAACATTCCACAGGGGGGAGGGAGCCTAGCCAAACTTCTCAAAGGATGTTATATGTGACATAAGATGACCAAGGGAGATGGAAGGATTGGGTTGCAGTACCTCCTCTAAGCACACATATGGTAGATATAACTCCATATGATTACATTATGGAGGAATTTGATTTAAGAGAACGTACTCGTGAAGGTGGTAAGGCACTGACCACTTTGGGTTTGAAACAATTATTTAAATACTTGGACAAAGATTAGACAAAGATTCAAAAATCCACATTACAAGTAACGCTTGAGAAGAGAGAACCCTAAAAATCTACAAACCCTTTTGTAAAAGCAACTATGGGTTGGAAGTATGAGTTTGAGGGATTCAAACCTGAAACTATTCACATTGTATTGAAGTATTTAAGAACAATCCTCATTGAGGTGACACAACTCATTGGATTAATGGAAGGAGAATAGGGTATTTATGATAAGATAGAATATTGGCAAAAAATACTTCAGGACTTGAAGGTCATACGAAAACAACACTTTTAAATTTTGGTGAAGTTATATGAACGAGCAGAGTTAGATAATTCTGATGAGTGGGTCACTGCTATCGGTATCACCATTAAAGTCTTCTAGGAGAGATTAGAGAAGATTGAGAAGAGGAGAAAGGACACTATGCTATGGGTAGAGGAGATTGAGAAATTCTTTGAGTGAATGGACTTGGAATCATATGAGGATGACAATAAGAAAAAGTTGTATTGCACAAAGCATGTTGTCCAACTATTTATCAAAATTGTAGTTGGTGTGAATAGATAGGAAGACCTACAACAATTGTTTTATTTCAAAGAGTATATTAGCTACATAATGGATCACATAGAGGAAATTAAAGCATTCAATTTAAAATCTCACCTCGTTCTGAGTAAGGCGCCAGAGGGAGTTGGAATCCATTGAGATGCCTAATTTTGATGAAGTTGGGGAGATCACAGAGAGACTACATAAATCCCATCCAAAATTTCTTCTAGAGAACTAATTTTCCTTTGATACTTAGCCATTTTTGTGGACTTTAGTCATTTTGATACTTAGCCAAATTTTGGTGTTGCATTTTTCGGAGGTCACAACCCCAAAATTCCAAGGACGTCATTTTTCATACTTAGCCAATTTTCAGAGTTGAAATTTTAGGTGGTCTACAACCCCGAAAATACAAGGTAACCTAATCTCCAGACTTAGTCATTTTTCCAAAATTCCTAGGCACATAGTTTTCAATCACATTTTTCACAAAAGATCATTTTTTGGGTAGATTGCATGCAGAATGGAGGTCATATTTGCAAGTCAAGGGATATTCTATTAGTTACACATAAGAAGAGATGTTAGATCCATGCATTTTGGGTGTGAACATAAAAAAAAGATCAACCGCGTACAAAAGAAGAGAAGAAATGATGGAGATGCAGTTTAAATTCCTTCATTTTAGGGGTTGATTCTAGTCTGATTTTGCATGTATTCAATGTACACATGGATGAGAATCCATGAAATATTTTTAGCAATCAGTCTAGGAGTAGTTTTACATTGTTAAACTCTAGATTTAATTTATTTACACGATGTTTTTCTGTAAATGAAACCCTAGCTACGGGGTTCTAATTCTCAAGTTGAAGCACTATATATTTGATTACAAAGATTTAATTAAGGTTGGATTATTTATGCAATAAATCTATATGTTGTTGGTGCTTCATTCATGATGTGATTTTTCTTTTAACTATGTAAAATTTATGAATATGTGCATACTTGTTCATTTATTTCAAAGAGCCAAGTGCATTTTATTGAGAATGTATTTGCGATCAATTAGCTTGGAGTTTATCGTTATTGTTTCATTTTGTTGTGATGAATGATTGGAAAGATTTTTTATATCGGTTTAAAGATAAATTTGTCTTGTGTGTGCGTACATTTTGTGGCTTCATTTTTTGATGAATTTTGAAAAATATTACATATTGGAAAAGTTTCTTCAAAAGATTGTGCATCTACTTAATATGGAATTATGAGTTTGTCTGATTTATGTTTTGTGGGTTTTCATCTTTTCATCATTTAATTTGAAAGCTTGATTCAACGATGGTTTATGTCCTTTAGATTTCATTTCCAACAAATTTTCTTACATTTCTTGTTACTCAATCTTTTGATATTTTTTGGAAATTGGTTAAGATAGGAAATCATTGTAGGAATTAAAAATCAAATTTGCATTATTTGGAAAGTTTGTTTTGTAGCCTGAAGTTTTAATGGTACCAGCAAAGGCCTCCTTGTGAACACTCACATTTATCTTCAATTGAGATTTCTAAGTGGTTGTACCACGATTATGAAGAACCTTGGGAGTAAATTCTTTATTCTTTCAAGAGGAGAATCTACATCACTTATTCCTTACTATTACTTTGTGTAAAAATGACACTCAACAAAGCAATTGGAGTGGTTCTCTCAAACTAGCTAACTTGAATTTGATAATTATGAAGCATTACACGAAACTGAGTAAAAGAAGAGAATTCGTAAAGTAGAATCTTATCTCTAATGTATTTTTGTAAATTAGCAATGGAAATATGTTGCACATCAATATCAGGCACATGATAAGAAACATGATAAAAATGTTTAAATATATCAATGAAATCAATCACTTTTTCATTAATACCTTGTTTATAATGCATTAAATCAATAAAAGAAATTTTAGGTCCAATGTTATTTTGAAATTGTTGAATGAAAGCATTGAAAAGCTTTTCAAAGGAATCAATAAAATAAGGAGGCAAAGAACAATACCATTGCAAGGTTTTGTATTGAAAGGTTCTAGTAAACAATCTGGCCATGAATCTATAGTCATGAGAAAAATCACTACACAAGGTGTTAAATTTTTTAACATGAGTCAAAGGATAACCCTTACTATTATAAGTCTCAAGGTGAGGAATCTCCATATATTGTGGGATAAAAACAGAGATAATATCCAAAGACAAAGGACTAGCAATTTCACAAGTAGGTTGGTATACTTGGATTGAGTCATTGAAGAAATTTTTTGTTGCGAAGAAGACATAGTTTGAGCTAGGCTATTAATGGTAGAATTAGTAGAAAGGATGGTAGGAGGAGAAACATGAGAAATGTTTGGAACATTGTTGGAAATTGTAGGAATGGTTGAATATGAAAAAAAAATACTATGGTAAGTGGGCATGGATGAAGGTAATGAAACACATGGAACACTTGAAGGGATAGAAAGAGAAATAGGGTTAGGAATTTTCAAATTGGTAGGATTGGAATTTTGATAGGAAGTTGTTACAATGGGTGGAGCATAGGTAGAGACACAAGGAAGTGTGGTAAGAATATGACTGGAAACCTCAACACTAACAAGAGGTTGAGTATAACCAATCTCTTGAGAAATTTCTTGGACAGGTTTGACATTATTGTGAACAATTTGAGAAATAGCATGAGGGAAATAAATGTCATGTTCATAATTATGAATGATTTTTTTAAAACCAACAAGAAAGGCCACAATTTCAGAATTAGATTTTCCTTGACCTAGCCATTGTTCAAAAATTTCCATGTCATTAGATTTTTTTTGGATTTGTGTGGGAGGAGCTCTTAAAGCCTCATATTAATCATGAGAAGAATGAGAAGAGTTGTTATAAAGAGGTGGAGGAAGATCATTGTTATCAATGTTGGTCTCATCAAGATTCCTAGGAAGGAAAGATGACTCGGGATCAAAGGAACCCATAAGTCTGAATTATCCTAATGAGAATGCTATATGTAGGACTTAAAGTAATAAAACTCATGCACAAAATGAATATGTGGATTGAAATGAAACTAGGAGATCTAATATCCTATACAACATAAATCAATGTAGCTCTAACCCAATTTTAGATTTCTAAAGCAAAGTTATCTAAATGCAAACAATGTAGTACATAAGGAGATCTAGACAAAGAGCACCTAACCATCAATATAAAAAGGCAGAAATTTCATAAGTCAGGTTCACAAAAATGTATAGTAGAAAATGGTGAGAAATTCTAAAATTTAGATCACTCACCAAGATCTAGGATACATTAGGAATACAAACCTAACCCTTAAGTGAAAAATATGATTAGCACAACCAAAGGAATAAGGGTACTAATGAAGGATCTAAACCAAAAGAAGATTTAGTATTCCTTTAAAGGGTAAATATGATGATGATAAATCAAGATATAACATATATGATATATAAAAGTAAATTCAATAAAAGAGGAAGGATGTATGCACCTTGAATCAAGAAGATGAAATATAAACTTCAGATATGAATTTGACTATCACCAAAATGTCGGATCCTATTGCAACTCCAGAACTGGAACTCTGAGACCTGTATTTGTCTTCTCTGTAATTTTTAGAAAAAAAGTACAGGGAGAAGTCGAGAAATCAATGTTTACCTAGGAATAAGTTGAGAAGTTGACTTGTTTCCTGTAGCTCCGAATTTGATGAAACTTTCTAGGTTCCTATGTATGCACTTGTACCTCGCAAATCCAGATCTGCAAGTCCTGAAACCTATTCCTACGCACATAAAATGGAAAATAGTTATGGAAAGGGATTTTCTTTGGTCAAACCCCTATTTAGGAATTAACCTTGAAATTGAATTGAACTGTATAAAGGAAATAAGTATGTAAAGTAAGAAGGTGAATGATTAATTCACCTTGTAAGAAAAAATCGCATGTATGGATATTGAGATCCTTCAAACCCATGAAGATTCTTGTAAAATTATTGGAATCAAGGATGCCCTCACAAATACATAGATCTATGATTTCTACTCCTAGATCATGAGTTTATGTATGCTTGATAACCACTTGGAGAAAGAGAGCCAAACAAGAATGGAAGGATCTTCTTGCTTAACTCGTGAATTCCTCTACTTGGCCATGATGGGAGAGAAACTTGCATCAAATTTAGAATATTTCCTTTTCTTTAATGGATCTTGAAGGAATAGAGACTTGGATATATTTAATTGGATGTTTGCCTTCAAATCTTGAATCCAAATCCTCAATTGCACAACTTGAATGCTTGATTACTTGAATGATTGCACATATGATTGATTGCTAATTTGGGTGATATGGGTGAAAAAATGAGAGGAGAGAGTCCTCTTTTATACTCATTTAGGGATTCACATTTGATCTAGACTGACCACAAAATAGGACCTTGGAGAAAGACCCCCACATTGGGCCCAGAGCTAGATCTGGGCTAAAAAACCCAGGCACAAGTCGAGAGCCAACTTTTACCCTAGGGAAAAAGTCAAGATCTTGACTTGTACCCCCTAGGGAAAATTTGAGAATTCAAATTGTCCTAGGTCGAATAAGCCTAGGATGTCAGGAAAAGTGAGGAGATGCATGAAAACCATAAATACACACATCTAGGATCAATCATAACGGACATACATACCTTAGAATATACAAAATGAGGTCTATTAGGTCCTAAAAGACATGCAATTATGGGTTCTATCTTCCTATTTCTAGGTATTCTTTATGGAAATCCCCTATAACTCAGCCTTCAACTATTGATTTTCATCCTGAAGCTGCTTAATTATCTGGCACAACTATTTAAAGGGGATATTTTTCTCTTCATTTACTTGGTCTAAATCATCAATATTAACAAAAAAAATGGACCTTGAGGATTCTTCATAACCAATAATCCCCTTTTTGGATTGTTGTGGAGAATTATCCTCTTCATTATAGCTACCCAAAAAAATGTTTCCTATTTCATGAGGCATTTTCCCCCCTTGTTCATAATCCTCCTTTGTTTTATGTTACTCATGGCCTAGGGTTTCATCACCAAACACATTTTTGTGTCCAGGAGAACTTCCTTTTCTGTTTTAATTCACTTCCTCTTATTTATATTATTCATGGCTTGGGGTTTCATAATCATACACATTATCGTGTCCAAGAGAATTCCCTTTTCCTTCTTCATTTTCTCCCTCTAATTTGTATTCTTCATGGCCTAGGGTTACATCATCATACACATTTTTGTGTCTAGGAGAATTCTCTTTTCCCTCTTTATTCTCTTCCCCTGCTGCATACTTCTCTTGGTCTTGGGTTCCATCTTCATACACATTTTCTTATTCCAAGGTGTCTTGGGAAAGTAGTTTGATTTGCTTCTTTGTATTTCATTCTTGGTGATGAAATTATTTTCTCATTTTATTTTTTCCTTTACCAGACTTTGGAAAATATATTGTGGAGCATACTTCATGTCATCTTCATATAAGAACTTCCTATCATCTTTTACGCAAGAACTTTCTGTCATATTTCAATTGGTTAAAATTTCCTCATCCCCATGGATGACATCAAATCCACATTCTTGATGCCACTTCGACATGTTGTGTTGTCTGGTAATCACCACTACAATGAGGTTTTAAGATCTAATTAAGTAGAAGATCTTCAATAATCGATGCACTTGTCAGCTGTATAGAGACAACCCAGATTTTGTCCTATCTTATTTTTGTGTTGCCATTATAACAATATCATTTGTTTATCTCTGGTCAGCAATCATGTTCTCATGTGAATTTATCACCATTCCTATACTAGCTTAGTGCATTACTTTTCTAAATAGATGATAATATATATTATAATTTATGGAAAAGGATGCATATGTTGGATGTATGCGGAAAACCAAAAATATTCCATTCCTATTTTATTTTTCTATTGCAATAAAATTATTTTTAATTTGTGGTTGGAAACCAAGGTCTTATGTAGACCATTATATTATATCAAAGATAAAATGACCACACCTATTCTTATACATATTTTTTATAAGATGAAACTAAAAATATTATGTAATATAAGTTAGAGGGTAGACTTTGGCATGAGCATATTTCTGTAGTAGAATATGATAGCGATTGAATTATTTTCTAATAAATGAAGTTAGTATTTTCATGATCATTCCAGTGTAGAAAGGAAGTCGTGCTCTATCACTTGATATAATAAGGGGGTAGGACCCACTTCTTGGGACATCTAGTGATTTTGGTTAGCTTAGCAATGTGTCTATTTCTATTCCTCACTGAATGTTGTTTCTATGTTATTTTTAGGTGTGGTTTGTGGTTCATTTAAATTTTGTAATCATTAGAAGTTGTTGTTGTTCTTGTTGCTAGGAAGTGACAGTTCCTATTGCTAGAATTATTTTGATTTTCAATATGTTTATTTTCTAGCTTCATTTCATCCCCACTCAGCTTGCTACTTACGAACCTTGTGCAGATAACCATGGCAACTTTCACAAGCTTACAATCCTCATATTGAAATTTATACCAAGATGCACTTGGTTTATTCCCAACCCTAGTGTTGGCTTATAATTTTGGTGCTATTTTTAGGGAGAGGTGTCAAAGGGCTACTAGATCAATGAGTTGAGTTAGGACCAACGCGTATGGAAAAATCTTCTGCAATTGTCAACCTTGCATGGGTGAATACTCCTAATTTACATTGTTTAAATCATATAGATGCATGGTTTGAGTTTGTTGTTAGTGTTGATCCTAGTTTTTTGGCTTAGGAAGGTAACATTCCTTATGTGAATTTTAATGGTTATGGGACCTGAATTTTGACTATTAAACAACCTCTGAGATTGAGAAGCCAACTCTTCATGAATATTGGCTTGGAAAAGAGGAGAACTACTGAATTAAAACCTACAACTAAGGCAATACACTAGGAATTTTAGTGAAAATGTGAATGATTTAACAAACTCTAGATCCAATGACATAAAATAGAATACAAGAACTATCAAACTATCAAGGATAATATGCCATAATCCCTTCATTGTTATAAATGAGAACAAAGTAACAAAGTACTAGATATAGGTCACAATATTCACAGTCATTCCTTGGGCGTATCCATAAAAAACTCATGAGATAATACACACATTCATCAATAATTCTTATCCATCTATCTACTTCGAACGTATCATAGACAGGAGAATTCTCAACAATTAACTATCCTTCAATTGAAAGAGTATGAACATGATTCAATCTAATAATCTTTATAATTAGAATCATAAGAGTTAGGAAAAATATATAAAAAATTACTCAATTGATATAAAATATCCTTATATTTATCATCAATTTTAAATGAGATAGGTTTGCAAAATAAGCATAGTCAAAGTTCTAGAATGATACAAACTTGTAGAAAATAAAGTTTGAGTCTATGATAGTCTTTAACAATATACTAGAAATAACATAGTCTTGTCTTTCCAATTTTTAGAACCTCTAAAACTAAAGCTCCCCCATTTTTAAACAGAAAATAGATCCTTAACAAGAGAATATTCTCCATGACTCACACTATCATTTCACACAACATACCAAATGATAGTTGAAACTAAAAATGTTATTGTACTTGGACACTTTGATCCTTTAAAGCTGGTTTGAACAAACATGTGTATAATCTTCAATTTACCTCATGATTTTATAATGTTTGTGCAACCAAATGATGATGACACATTCCTCAAACTCTGTTCTAAAGACGTGTCTTGCTGGTGGGTGTTCTTGCCATTTTTTTCCTTCCCTTTCCTTAAATAACTTCTATGGTCATGACACATGCCCATTCCAATGGAAAGGGGACTTGTAAGAAGTAAAAGGAGCACACAACTGACGTCTATCACATGAGGTTTCTTCTGAAAATATTTAAAACTTGCTTAAATTTTCAAATTGTCCCGATGTCAGATAGTATAGATAGGTGAGACTTTATGCATTCTATATACAAGCATACAGATTTGGTGACTCTTGGGAAATCTTGCTTGTGAGATTACAAACCCAAAAATATATGGTACCTACAAAAACATGATAAAGAGGGAGGGAAGAAAAACAAATTAGAGCCTCAAGAAGGCAGTCTGCAAAGGAGTACACTCTTCATCTAAAGGAAAATAACGTAGCTTAAAATCATGAAAAACATTATAGAGAGCAATCATCTCTCAAAATGGAAAGCCATTCAAATTGGTTTGTGCTACCTTTAGACTAAAAGTAAATGAGCCAGGGGATCTATAAGCAACCCAGACTGTACAACATCTGAATAAGGTTCCAAAGTCTATTCAAAAGAGTGATCTTGTCATTTCTATTCAATTGACATCTTCATTTTCTCTTCTGCCAGCAGAGACCCGTCTGAATTAAAAGGAGAAGGTAGCTCACCTTGAATGAATACATAAATTTGTTTTCTTTTTTTTGTAAAATAGAGGATTCTAATATCTTGAGGCATTCCTTGGTATGCAATATGACTTCTCCACATTTTATAAACTCCCCAATGTTTACTGCAGAAAGTCTCCGGTCATCAATTCTGATAGATGCCAAAGTGATCTCATTTTCACACAACTTCTTAGTCAAATTATGAGCCTCTACTACTTTAGAAGCAATATTTTGCTGGGTGGGTGTCTTCTAGGGTATAAACCACTTTAGCGCTCAACTTCATAGCATTAAAATTAAAATAAAATGCTGGCACCGAGCTAAGCATAGATGTTCTAATATTTTCCTCCAAAAAAGGTATATAATTATTGTACTAACACAATACAACTTACCAGGGTAGGAACTGCAATGAAAACCTGCAGTTTTTGGACGAGGTTATCTTTTTCATTGATAATTTACTGAAGCCTATCGTCCTTTGTTTGGGCATTAGACACTTCCTGCTGACTCTCTGCCAATTCTTTTTCCCTTGCTTGCAGGGTGGATTTCACTATTTGGAACTTCAACTTTTTAAGATCTAATGCACTTTTGATAGTCTGTATCTCACCCTAAAACCAAGTTTCCTTTTCTTGTAATTCTTGTTCTTCCTGTGGGTACAAAGGTATGGTAGAAACAAATTCTTTTTTTCTTTATCCAACTACTTTGTTATGTCTTGTAGATCCTTCTTTAATATTTCCTTTTCAATATTCTCCTCCTTTAATTGATTCTGAATCTCGGACAAGTGCTTGGTGAGTCCATCCTTTTCCCAATCTACTTTCTTTTCTAGGTGTTTCATACCCTTTTTGGCATCTTCAAGTGATTTAGGAAACTAGGCCAATTCTAGCTCCCTAATTCTCAACCGCTGATCTAGATCATCCTTCTCTTTATTTAGTGTTACCATGACCTTATCAATCTCAGTGCTAACTTTAACCTTTTCTATTTCTTTCTTTAATGTTTCAGAGGTTGTTCCTTTGGCACCTTTTTGAGTCAAGCACAATCTACCTCATAAGATTTAACATGAGATCTTAGCCTTTCTAGAGTGGTTTTGACATCTCTTGTTTGTTTCTCTTTCTTTTCTAATTTGCCTACCAGTTTGAGATACTCATTAGTTATAACCCTCTAAGATTCCTCCATCAAATCCACTTTATCTCAAGGCTGAGCTAATTTTAGATCCACTCGTACTACACAAGTATTGTACTCTTCAAGGAGCATTTGTCCTTGGAGTTTTCCCTATATATTAGGAACTCAAGACACTAGAGAAAACTATCTCTATTTAAATATTGTAAGGAACTGAGGGTATCCATAGTTCACTGACTATCATCTCTCATTTTCATCTTCTGAGCTCTAGCCATCCTAGCTTGTTTAGTTGCACTGAACTTGTTATCAACTATGGAAGGGGCTACATTTTGTTGTCCCCAAAATATAACTCCTGAGGGTAAGACTAATGGGATAGATACAACAATAGATTCAATTTGTGACCTAGGGGTTGTTGATGTTGGAAAATTTAAATTGATTGGGGAAAATGGTGGAACAAGTTGTATATCCTACCCCATGGAAGGTAAAATTGTGGATGACTGAGGAGAGGAAAATCAACCAAAGGCTGACATCATTTAGATTTTTTGGGGGTTGATGATATGGAAGCTAAAATATTTGGGAATAATTCCCAAGTAAGTTGTGTTACAAAGAAGTCCTGAGAGGGAGATATGGACATAATTTGACTATAAGACATCTCAAGCGGGGATACTTGTAGAAAACAAAGATTAAGAAGAGATAATAGAAGGAGAAAAACTTACCCGAGGTGCAGTGGTTCAATTGTGAATGCCTAAGTTTGTACAATGACTACTTCCTCTTCTTTTTACGGGTCTTGCCCACCAACTTGATGTGTCTTCCTTCTTTCCTTCTCTAGGGAAACCTCTAATGGTGTATGCTTTTTTTCTTGGAAGAAAAGGTAACGTGTCTTGATGGTTAGATGTCTCTCAAATTTTATTTAACCCTCAACTTCTTAATTCCCATATTTAATTACATAGCCCTCATGGAAATGGTTTTCCTTTCTGGCTTCCCCACACCAGGCTCTTTTGGTGGCTACTTTTCTCAAGAGGAACCAACTTGAGTAGCATGAGGGGCATATGTTCTTCTTCTTTTTGGGGAAAATTTATGACCTTCGTCCCACAAGTTACTAAATTATTCATCAATATCCACTACATAAAAATATATGTGTTTTCTCCGTCTCTTTCCTATATACCCAGAAGGAAAATATCATTTCCTCTGACCAGTCATTATCTTTTAATTTATTCTTTAGATTTTAAGACATTTTGATTGTGGGGTTGTATCAACCCTTCACATTATATAAATCTAACCCTTTAGGCTTAGAACCAACCTTTTCTGAAGACAACTCTATAAAGAGATGTTGCGATGGTTGAGGATGACTCTTTTTACTATCCAACAGGGTCTTGGTTTATGAATGACAACATTTATCTTGTTGGATAGAAAACTATCTAGGTCAAAATTCTAGAAATCAAACAATTGAAGCAAACCCAAATCTTGCACTTATAACCCAACATGAGTTCTTCACTTCTTTTTTCTAAGTTTACCTCATCATAAGTAAGGGGTACCTTTTGAACCATGGTCTTATTCTTTCTAGCTCCTAGTTTAGCATCTACTATATCAATTTTTCTAAATACTTCCAAGGCTAGAACTTTATCTAGTATAAAGGAAGGAAGCAAAAATGAATCCTAGGTAAAATTGTGAGCCCTAACTATTGTAATATCCCTTCCATAGAACCACTCTATTCGAGGCTCACATCTTTTCAACCAAGAAATTTAAAGTTCACTGGGCCTATTGGGGTTAGCTTTTTATAACAAAGTATAAAGAACAAGATTTAAAAAATAGTCCACAAAAGCATAATAATCATAGGGTTTGTGTAGAACGAGACTCCTAGAAGTGACAAGCTTCCTTTTCTAGGATAAATCCCATATATCCAATGATATGAATTTCTAATATAAGTTGACATTCTGATACAAAAGGATATGAACTAGATAGGAAGAATACTTGAAAATTGATGAGGTTTCATAGTCTTGAAAGTGCTAGGTGATGCTATTGGCTATCTCATCCACAATTTCATACTGAACATTATAATTTGGGGACTCTTTTAACTAGTAAGTTAAATAAACCTAGAATTATTCAACTATTCCATCTCCATCCATCTTGCATATGAACGCAAGCATAAAGAAGATATCCTTTAGGTCATTTTTGTAACTCTTATGCATTGATGAGAACCTGAGAATTGTTGAATCTCTTGTATCCATTTCTCTATTGAGGAATCGAAGATAGGCATTTACATTTTCCCAAGATTATCCTAGCTTTTCTTTATCAAATACCACCAAACTATTTAGGTCATGTGAAACACAAAGTATTTCTATTTATTTCATGGGATTATTTCCACTTTCAACTCTCTATTTTGAATAATGCCCTATTCAACATTAAAATGATTCGCCATGGATTCAATCAATTCTAGGCATGGATGAGCATATGAAACTATATATTGGGCCAACCCACATTTCCAAATTGATTTACCCATAGTTGCATGTTTTACATTGTTCCTTATTTGGAGATCCCCTTCTCAAAGCCCCTTAGGATTCAAAGCCACTTGTGGGTCTTATATTTTGTTTTCCAAATCGTTAACAAATATTGGGCCCTTAACTCTATTAGCTTGTACATACTTTCTCTTTACAGGATCAGCCTTGGGAACCCTAGGCACTCTGGTGAATGATGTGTCTACAGATACATTTACCATGATTGCAAATGAGGGTAACTAAGAGGTTCACTCATGGAAACTCATTCAAAAGCCATCCTCTATGAAAACATGCTTCTTTAGCTTCACTAATTGTATTTTTCTTTAATTTTGATATTATTTCTCTCACAATCTTCCTTCACTTGTGTTTTGAAACTTCATGCAAATGAAAGGAAATAAAAGACTCTCATGGTGGTAATTACTCATTCATGTGCATTAATTGCCTTATTTCTCAAAGGACTCTACAAGTAAAGGGATGATACAGATGACCTATTTTGTCATTGTTTCAAAAAATGAGGTGCTAACAAAGAAAGAGGGGAAGACACGATATCAAATGTGACTTACTCTTTAGAAAGGTTAGATGGCATAGAGCGACACACATGGGGAAAAAACATGGGCTCACAAAATGAAAATACTAGAGGCTAACAACAATGAAATGTACAAGATGGTACTTATTGGGATGCAAAACACAACTAACCTACTATGTAGATAACAAGAGGATAAACCATTAAATAAAATGTTTAAGATTGATCCCATTTACTAAGATCTTAAAAGGATTACCTTCCATTTCCTTCAACTCAAAAGTATTGTTTTCCTTACATAGAGAAATGTGAAAAGGACCCTCCCACAAGGTGTCAAACTTGGCATGCTGAGTTGGATTAGATTCTTTCTTTATATTTCAAGACCAAGGCATTTTATTTAAAGATGGGGTAGACAACCTCTTATCAAACTAGATTTGGAATAGTTTTTAATGATGTGTCAGGGCATTGTAGGCCTTTTCACAAGTGTTTTGTAGATTCAACAATTCTACTAACCTCACATTCATTGCACCATTATTTTCAACTTCAATAGATTTGAAAATTTATAGTGTGGGGATATCCATTGAAATTGGGTGGACTACTGAACCTTTCAATACACAAGATCATAGGGAGAATTCTTTAGAAATTGCTTCAACATGATTTGATTTGTCCACATAGTTGTTTTCTAGTGTTTCTGCTATTCACGCTAATGTTCCAAACCCACCCTCTTGATTATCTCGATTAGATTTTTTGTTGTGCCTTGTAATCTGATATCTATCTCATTTCCCCAATCTCCCATTCAAATTCTAACACACTTTCCTAGGTACAAGGCATCCCATATGCCCTGATCCTGAGTACAGGGCATCCCAAATGCCTTTTTCCTAGGTACAGGATGTCCCAGGCATCCCGTTCCCCAATAAAGGGGCCCAAATTTGAATCAAGGCCCCATTTTGGTATTTTGGTGGGAAGATAGATCCTATGATCGACCTGGCTTAATTTTGAATCCTGAAATGTTTGATAGGTATATAAACACCTTATCTCTCATTATTTTGGCAGCCAACATTATTATCAAGCATCCATTATCAAGTTCAAGCATTCAAATTCAAGGTGTTAAGGCAAGCATTCAATCATTCAAGATCTATACTTCTCAAGAATTCAAAGTTTTCTTATCCATGTATCTAGCTTCTTTCCCTCACTGAAAATCAAGCAAAGGAGTTTTTTACTATAAAGGAAGGAGATAAAATTATATCTACATTCATTCAAGTCTTATTTCTTCTTCTCAATCAAGAATTATGGAAAACTATAACATCCATTATACAAGGTGCTCGATTTTCCTTTACTGTTCCTGAGTAAATTCAATTGTAACGGCCTGTGAAAAGTGGATCTTGTCTTTAGTGGACAGTATGGGTAGTTGTAAAAGTTCCTGAAGAGATGCTTGTGATTGTGTGGTAAGTTAGGGTTGTTCCAATGATAGGATTGAAGGCATTATATTTTTCCATTAGTATACTTAGAGAAAAACATGATCTGCACCATCGGTTTACTCTACACCGACAGACAGGGAAGAACACTATCCGATGCCAATGTTACCCGACAAACACTGTTAAGTGTTACCCGATAACAAAAAGGTAAACGATACCTGATGAGTAACAACAGTGCTACTTGAAAGTACAAAAAAAAGAGGAACCCGATAGATACAGGGAACCCAACAAACAGTTTAGTCAAGGAATGCCGACAGACTGCAAGTTCAAACTGACAACCAAGAACTGACAGTTAGTTACATCCCGTAAAAAGTGGATCTGACTTTCCATGTCAGATAAATAACTGAAGTTGTATTTATAACTTCTTTATTTACTTTTAAATCCATTATGTGTGGAGGAAGCAATGTAATTTTTATTGTTTTAATTATTTTTACTATTTTAAAACATGCAAAACTAAAGATCAAGGCCAAGTTGTAAACCTTGGATCTGAGAGTGAACATTGTAAATCATGAATTCTAAGATAGGTCAATACTTGTATAAATAGGTGCTCAATACATTGAGAATTGTTGTTGTTCAATGTTTATAGTAGCCATGAAGAGCAACCAAAGACTAGACAGAGAATTCATGCACAAGAACACAAACATAATCAAATCAGTTTTCAAGAATATAATAGAGGGTACCGACAAGCAGAGAAAAGGTATTCATCAATCACTTAAGGTGATTATTATTGTAAAGGATTTAATGGATCTGTAAATCAGAAATAGTAGATTGCATACAGTCAGGTCACCATTTGTACTCATTCTAACAAGTGTAGTACACTAATGAAATCCTTTCAAGAAAGGTGGGCTTAACCGTCCTATTGTAAATCTCATTACTGAGTGCACACTTAAATCAGTGTTGCTAAAGCTCTTAACAGAGTAGATCTTAACAGGTCTCCACCTTAATACTCTTAACAGGGTAGATCATTAGAAGTGATCAAATTGTAAGCCTTAATCGGCTCCCTTCCATTCTGCAAATAGTAAAGTTTTGTGGGTGTCATCCCCACCGCAGGTTTTATTTCCTAACATGAGTTTTCTACGATACCATATCTTGTGTTATGTGTTTGTCAATTTCATATATGTTTCTATGAATGATTGAAAACTATTAAAGATTGTGAACAAACATTAGATGCATAAGAAATAATAACAGTAATGGTTGGTAAATCATAATTGAATGATCATTGATGATGAATTGAGTAAAGTGTTAAAAGTTTTAGAGGTACTGATTCACCCCTCCCCTCTCAGTACTACTTCCCATTAATTCCAAAAATTGGTATTAGAGCTAAGTATCTTCTTGAAAATCTTAAAAGCTTAAGATAAAATATCATATAATGGAGAAGTACAAACTTGATAAGAATATTGAGAACAAAAATCTTGAGATACAGATGTTCTATGAACAGTATAAAGAAGTAAGAATCAAGATGAGAGAGCTGTTGGTTGAGAGAAAAGGTATGGCTACTCGGAACAATGAAATAGACTATCAGGAAGAAGAGATTCTAGACTTCTTTAAATCTTCTAGATCAAATGCAAGTGATGTATTAGATACATCAGAAGAGAACATCATAAATCTATAGGAGATCAACCTACATATGACAGAGAAAACAAAGATGCTACAAATCGATCAAGAGACCCAAATGGTAAGAATGATTGATGTGATGAGTTCTGCCAATAAAGATGAAATAGAAAGAACACTTGCTATTGATGATAGAAGGAAGATTTCAGAGAAACTAAAGGAAAAGGAAATGGAAATTCAAAGACATGCTGAGCATCACCATGATATCACAAATCAGATTATCCTTATGAGTCAAGAAGCAAACAAAATAAATGTGGAACTCATTGAGAGAATATAGATTATCGGTGAACTAAGAGAAGAGAATGAAAAGCTAAAGCATGAGGTTAGAATTCAGTAACAACATAATGAGATTATCAGAAAGGCTGAAGAAAGCAATAAAAGAATGGATGACTTTCTTGAGGGACAAAGAAGAGTCATCAACAACAACGGTATAGGCTTTACCAAAAATGGAGAATCATCAAATCCAAAGAATGTCTACAAAAATCCAAGACCAAGGAAGAAAACATGCAAGCACTATGGAAGGCAAGGGCACACATCAAATACATGCAGAGGTAAAATGAAAAGTACTCCTAAATCTACATCTACATCTTCATTCATAGGATTCTGTTATAAATGTAACAAGAAAGGACATAAGGCTTATGAATGTAAGAGCAAGATAGAAAAACCAAAGAAGGAAACCTACATGGACAAATATTGTCTTACATGCAAGATGAATGGTCAAACATCTGAAGAATGCTAGAAAAATAAAAAGGCAAGCATGGAAGCCAAAAGGTAAAGAAGTTCCTTATCAACGAAAAAGAATCGGTAATCAATATGTATGGGATTACAACACTTGGAAAAACTGTACAACATGTGGTAGATATGGTCACATAGCTACAAACTGCATCAGAGCATGGACCAAAAGGTCTACTAGAGGCTGGTCAAACCTTGAAATGACATGCTTACACTATCATAAAGTTGGTCATCTCAATAAAGATTGCAAAGACAGATAGATAGAAATAAGCACATATCCCAATGGTAATTGTTGCCCAAATTTTCCATTTTATGCAATTTGGCCTGTTTTGCCCTGTCATTCACCCTCATTCTCTGATTTTCTTGCTTTCTGCTCTTTCCCGGGGTTTCTAATTTCAAATTCTGTGTTTGCCGCGCAATAAAAGGTCTAACCCCTTTTCAAATCGTGCTTTTTCCCAATCGCGCATTCGCGATCTGTTTATATCAAAGACTTTAAGTTGCGCGAGTGCGTGACGAGCTATAATAATGCTCATCGCGCAATCACAATCAGTTTTGGTCTGTCCGCGGTCTGTCCGCGACTGAGCGGGTTTAGTGTTTCAATGGTCATCGCGCAGTCGCCGAGCAATGAGGTGAAAGAGAAGGAAACTCGCGGGTGAGCGACTGGAAGGAAGAAGTGTATGGTCGCGCACTCGTGCATGAAATGTAAGAAGAGAATAACGGCTCACGACTAAGTGACTAAGTGATTGTTCAACACTGTCGCTCAGTCGCCAATGGATAAAGGTGAACCGAATGTAGCTCGCGACTAGGCGACAAGCTGAAGGATAATGTCATCGCGTAGTCACTGATCAAATTGAATGAATCACAAGGGGCTCATGATCTTGCGATGAGTTAAAAGGAGACATCATCGCTCTGTCGCTAGTCATTGCAGACGAAAGAAAAGGCACCCGCGAGTGTGCGATTAACAAAAGCAGGGCTTGTCGGTCACTCGCCGAGAAATGAAGACAAAGGAAAAAGAACTCGCGGGTGTGTGATTGGCATAAAGAGAGGAGATGTCGCTCGATCGCTCAGAATTCAAAAAGTCATTTTAAAATAGACAGCGACTGTGCGATAAAGGAATAACTGAAGGGTAAAGTGCATTGGCGCTCAGTCGCCGAGACCCAGGTAATTTCAGAGATCGGTTCGTGAGCTTGCGACCGAGTAAAAGGATAGATGCCGTCGCTCACTCACACATGAGATTAAGGACAGAATATGCAGATCAGAGATGTTTTTCTCGGCTTGCAGTAGTTTCAGAGGTTCGTCAGAATTCTAAAATTGAAGGAAATTATGCACAAAATAGTCTGCTGATCTCTAATTAGATTTGTTTCAATATCGGTGAACAGAGAGATTAGATTGTTCTCAGACGATCTAAATTAGATATTTTACAGGTGGGAAGATCAGATTTTTGAAAAGGTCAGAGGGTGTATTTTGGGGGGTGCAGAACAGTTATTGCATTTATAAGACTTTGTGACTCTTCTAGAGGATAAGATCGCTTCGGTAGAGGAGCATTTATGTTGATATTTTGAAGGGATGACTTTCAGAGCTAAGCGGTGGCTGGACAAGCTAAAAGATCTTATCAGGAAGTTATTGCTCACTAAAATGCAGTTGGCTTCGAAATTGTATAAATATGAGTTGAAGACTCATTATCGCCAGTTCTTCTTCTTTTTGACTTGCTTGTTTTGTAACTTGTTCTAAGTTCCTGACAGAGGAAAAGAGAATTTGTAACTCATTTTGAGAGATAATATGTAGAGCTCGAAGTTCTTATCAATTTATTGAATTGTGTCAGCCTTGTTTCTTTTCTGCTTATTTGTATGCGTTGTAGATGGTAGATGGGTTAACTGTGAAAGATTTTATTTCCTCTTAATTCTGTCCCTTTGTAGCATCCACTTGCAGAAGAGTATGTTTGCTTGCAGGTTGTAACTCGTGTCTTATGTTTGAGCTGTTAACTGTGAAAGTCTTTCCCCTTAA
>MU223421.1:385081-401900 GCA_018584345.1 Thuja plicata | reverse complement strand
ACTCACTTGGCCTGTCAATAGGTATCGGGCATATCCAATGCTACTTTGTATGATCAAACTTTTTGATACTCCTTGGGATGTATCTCAATTAGAAAATACTTTTAAGTCCTGCTCGGTTAAGAGACTTTGATGCTTCAATGGTTAAATTGAAATAGTAAATTGATCTGTTCACATATACAACTAGAATTGTAGATTTTTAGATCTATTATAAATACATTACCTTTATGATCAATGTTATCAATTCAATACCTTTGCTTCACACTATTTTTCTCTGTGATGCTGTATCACTATTCGTCGGTGTCTGCAAAATTTAGCTCTTTCCTCAACTTGATTGATCAGGTTTGAATGAAGACTTTCTTCTCCTTCAGAATCTCTTCAATATCTATTCTCTTGTCACTCCCCTAATTCACATTGAATTAGCTTGTCTCTTATATAGACATGATTTCACCATTTCTTGGCTTTCTTGATCTTGGCGTGATCCACAATTCTCACCAATTAGATTTAAAGAAAAAATCCTATTTTATCTTGTAGAGATCTTCTTGCCAACTGGACAAAACAAATTTAAATCCTTTACTTACCTCTAGCTTTATCTTGTCGATTAAAACAATGATAATTACCAGTTAAGTCTATATTTAGCTCTTAAGAGCTAAGCCTTTTGTCATTTCTGAACTCTTTGTTCTGTTGGTCAATACTTCACTTAGTCATCAATGAAAACTAACTATTCTATCAGTGAGACTTCAATTTTCTTTGGGATCTCCATTTGTCGGTGTTGTCTATCCATTGGGAAACACTATGATTCTGTCCGTCAGGTTACAGTGTGCTTTTCTTGTTGGTTAACACTATGACTCTGCTCATCGGTAATGCTGTGATTTTTCTCGTCGGGTAACACTATGAATTTGCTCATCGGTAATGCTGTGCTTTTGATCGTTGGGTAACACTATGATTTTTCTCTTGTTGGTTTACTCTGTCCGTCGGTGTGCACTCCATCAGTGTATAAAGTCACTTTGTGAATACTTAACTTTTATGCATTACTGATAGCATAGCCTTTGATTCATTGGTTCTTTGAAGTCTTTAGTAGTATGTACATGACCATACAAATTATATAAAGTTGACATCAATGACAATACAATACATTAACTGATTTAGTGTCTTGCATTAACTTTCTATGTCTCGATGATCATCAACTTAACATCTTCAAAGATTCAGTTAGTTATAGTTCATCACTTTCCATTGTCTAGAGAATTTACTCTATTGATGACAACAAATAATGATCCTTCAACGAAGCTTTATTAAGTCCCAAAAATCAATACACAAATGAACATCCCCATTCTTTTTCATGACCACTACTAGGTTTGATGCCTATGTGCTATGTTTGAATGGGTAGAATGTTTGAGTAAATTAACATTTTTAGCTCATGTGACATCAGAGATTCAATCTTTGGGTTTATCAACCTCTATTTCTTCCTGATGGGCTTGACTCATTCTACAAATTACTTGTGTTAATAATGATACTTCAGTTATATCCCTTTAGATCATCATAAGTCCAAGCTATGAATCCATCATGCTTTACAAACAAAGACTTTAGTTGATCTCTATCAGTGATAAATACATTTTTCCCACTTTCAACTTCCCACCACTACTAATTTCTAGGTCATCATAATCCTTTTTATCTACAACAAACATCCATTTGTCCTTCCTATCATCTTCACAACCAAATAAGTTCTCAAAAGTTACCAAAACCTTTGGTAAATTATTCCCTTTGTGTTAAATAACCTAACCTTCATAGGCTTCCTCCACCTTAGGATCTGGTTATTTAGAAAATTCTCCAACATGTTGAATATTCTCCAACATCACTTTCAAATACATACCAATTCTTCTCATTGTTGGGTATAGGTTGTCGAACCACCACCTGCACTGGATTCTCATCAGTGAGAAAGTTTATGATAGGTTCAAATTGAGATCCAATTGTGGCCAATTAGTCTACTTTTTCATTTTCTTTCCTTAGGATTACTTGAATATTGGAGGTGTTAAAATCATTGATCAAGTCCCAAACTCTATGTTGGTAAGACCTCATGTAGGGATTCTTGGTAGCTGAAGTATTTCCCACTTTTTTCACAACCAATTCAAAATATCCAAATAATTTGAGCTACTTTACACCCATTTGTTTAGCCAAATCTAGTCCTCAGACCAATCCTTCATATTTTCTTCATTTTTGATAGAAACGAATTTAAAGAGGAATGATCTCTTCACCTCTTCTTCTAATGAGTAAATTAAATAAACACCACCTCTTGAACTGGTTCAACATCTCGCCCCATCAAAATAAAATTACATAATTTTAAGGCTTAGTGATTAATTTCATTCTTTACTTCTTCATTTTCTTCAGTTACTTTTCAAATAGGGTGATCTTCACAAAAAATCATATAAGTACCCAAATTGGTGTCACGGTAGTTCCCAAAAGGATAATTATCTATAAAATTATTAATATGGACTTATTATTCTTTATTCCTACCATCTATCACCTTCTAATCTTCCAATATTTTAATATAATACATCTCATCTTTAGATATAGAGGTTATATGGGTGGGTTCAAATTTCAACATAACTTTATCTACCACATGGGAATTAATGCATGGGTATTGACAACACTTTGACCTTATCTTAGTGTTTGCCCCTTAGGATCAAGTGCGACCAATCTAGGGACTTCTATCCTCCTTTATTAGCAATGAAATCTTGTGATGTAAGTAAATGTCGAATATAGGAAGAATGTCAATGACTATGACATCTTATGGGACATTGATATTTGTGCAAAAAAATAGAGTCAAGATAAGATCCCTTATCACACCTATAAACTTGAATTTCTTCCCATCCAATTTCATGATTACCCTATTAGAAGGATCATATTCTACTTTGAGATATTCTTCTATTTTCTTGGGCATGACAACACTACTTTCCCTGGAACCTCTCATAAAATTATGTAACAACTTATCCCCTAATATTAAAGTCAGAAAGAAGGGAAATAGTTTTGGCTTACTAACCTGTCCTCCTTGTAAGATTTCACTTGAATTAACTAATGTAGCTAGTTTTTGGAATTGTGGGATTTGGTGTCCAACAACTGGAGCTTTTCCTTTGATTTGTGCTTTCTCGACCACAACTTCAACTCTTGCTTGTTTATTTCATCCTTCAAGAGTTTCCTTCAACAAATCATTTTATTTTGAGATATATAGTATATACCATATGTATATTTTTTCTAGAGCCTTCTTCAATTGTTTAACCATGTTAAGAGTTCTCTCAAGTGGAGCCTTCAAATATTTTGACTTATATGGATTGAAATCCCTTGGTTTTTAAAAATAATGCACTAGAACATTTGCAAGAGGGTGTTTGTTTTATTCAAACCTCGAGTTATACACTTGTGGTGCTTTAGCTAGCTATGTTGGGGAAATAAACTCTCCCATAACCCTTCTTTTAGAGCTTGTGTTATAGTTTGACTACATGAGTGACATTTTATAATTTTACACCTGATTAGTGAATACCACATCATTTTCATCCACAGTTCAAGAGAACTAATCATGATGAGGATCATTTATTTATTCTTTCTCTAGAGAGATCCATTGCATTTGAGGCTATTAACATGGATTTTTGTACTCTTGCAGAAGAATAGATATATACACCAACTTCTGGTGATATCCTCTGACTTCTCTATTCCACCACATTTTTCTACAGGTTTCCTCTTGGATAGTCCCAAGGCATATGAGCATCGTTGCATGGAAAACACCATGCATTCAAATCTTCAAGAAAATTATTCTGGGTGACCACTAATTAATCATTTGAATTATGGGGAATAACTTGTTTTGGGGAAGAAATAGGGACCAACTACTTGGAGGGTTGTCGTTGGCCTTTATTTCAATTTTCTTCTTGGTATTTATGAGATTGATATGGTGGCCTCCCACCTAAATGATTCTGATGCTTTTGATAACTTGGCTATTGAGGCATAGCTTTTTTCCTTTTAATATTGATTTGTTCATTTGAGAATGTCCTCAATAAATTCTGTTGGAATACCCTAGAACACTGAGAGGGGGGGGGTGAATCAATGGTCAATAATTATTTTATTTCAATAAGAAAATTCTTCAACATTATAACTCCAAGGCATATACCAGGTGTCTGAAAATAATATAAAATCATTAAAGCACATATTCCCAAGAAAAATAAAAGAGGTATATAAGAATAAGATACAACACAAGTATTTGAGTGAAAAACCCTTAAAGGGTGAAAAACCACTATGGAAGATAATTTTATTAGGCTTCACTGGAAAATATTTAGAGCACGAACTCTAGGAGCACCAACCCCTTATAAATTTAGAAGCACAAAATTCAAGGAGAAAAAACCATTAATATTTTAGGAGCACCAATCCGTTACATAATCTCAGAACAATATTAAATTAGAGGGTTACACTGTTACAATAAAAATCATTCATTATAAATTAAACACCCTCTAGTCTAATTTTTTTTTGCAAACACAATTCTGCGATTAGTATTCAATACGTTAGCTCTCTACCTTTGATTCCATTACATATATGAAGGAAAAAAATCCATTAATCTTCCACTCCTTTCTTTTGCAACAATATAAACATTCCATGCAAACTACATAATTAAAATATCAACATGTTGTTTACTTTTAATTAGTCTTAAAAAGATTCATTTCTTCAAGCAACCCGCACTTAGAATATTTCAGAGATTACAACTTGGTCATTCACACTTTTTATGATGTCAATCTGTTCTTTAAAAATATTTATTAAACACAATCATAAAAACCCCAATCAACAATTACAAAAATGTCATAATCTGAATTTTTTATTTTATTTCACAAAGATACAAACTTCATATTTACCACTTACATAAAATTTCATATGATTTACCTTGATTTCAAACTCCAACTAATTTATCGGCATTGAGGCTTCAAGAAAGAATTATACTGAAGTATTCAACTCATCTTGACAAGCATCAACCTTATTGCAAAGAACATATATCTTCAACAACTATACACAAATACAATACTTAAACATGTTCCTCCATTGAAGCTCATTCAAGTCAAACTCACCTTATCTCATGAACCCAACCTTTATAAACATATGAGCTCATAACATATTGTACCTACATCAACTCACAACACAACATGCTAAAATACTTTGCATTTTTGTCTCCCCCGTGTACACATATATAAGAATATATGTACTTGTGCTTGTATAAAGATTCCACTTGAAAATCATATCCACACCATCTCAGTTGTCTCCAATAGTTTGACCAAAACATACTAACATTGTCATGAATATGCTAACTATCTCCATTAGCATCTAACTCCCCCTTTGACAATGCACTATAAATAGTTAACATCAATGCCAACAACAACTCTTCTTTACTTTCCAAGTCATGCTAACAATACCCCCCTTTGGCATTGATGGAAACACATACTTTACCTCTCCAATCTTCTACATCATTCTCCCCCTTTGACATCAATGTCCAAAGGATGAAAAATTTAAAACTTTGGAATTAGAAATATACTAGTAACTATGTTTGTCAAGTCACTCCCCCTATCCAAATACAATGCAATCAACATAGTCAACCACTTTCAAGGTGATTCCTATACACCCAACAATTCTAAAATAACTTCACTACGATCATAAAAACAAAATTGACATGACACAACAAAAAAATGAGCTACTTCTATGACCCTCAACATGCCATCTTAAAATATCCATAAAAGAAAAAATATCATGTTGTCCATGTCCGCAAACATCTTTAACATCATCACTACTTAGCAAAACAAATTTTCTATAATAAAGTTTGTACTTCCTATCAACATCCTACCATTTTCTGCACTTGTTGCCTGCATTGCACTTCTTGTCAATTTTATGCTTTTCTACACCTGCTACTTGCATTGCACTTCCTGTCAATCTATATTCTGCGTAAATCTACACTTCCTGTCAACTGAAATTCTTGTCTACACTTCTGCACTTTCTTTCTACACTTCCTATATACACTTCTGCACTTCCTGTCTGCACTTTCTGTCTACACTTCTTATTCTGCACTTTCTGTCATATACTGATTAGATACTGATAAAAATAGTTATCATGTACAAATCTGAACACTGTCAATAAATATGAACAATAATTATTGTTTCATCCCATTCCATCACTTATTTATACTTTTAAACAATAAAAAATTATTTTCTTTAATCAACACTCTCACATTATCATCCATTATGGGTTATTCTTCTTGTACCACAACTTTCTAGTCTCACAACTCCAAACTTTATTATTCTTTGAACTATCAAAAGGTATGCACGTATGCTCTACAAAATTTAAATCACATCACTTAGAAAACATTTCATCTCTGTGCACTACATTTGTATCTCATCCTCTGCATTCTACCCTTGGAGAAAACATTCCTTTACAAGACTCCTTCCTCTTGTCAAACCTTTTTATTTCATCATTATTGTCTTTTCCTCTATACAAAGACTTTTCATGCTTGCTTTTAATAGTCCTATTTCTACTCTATAATAACTCTAATTTCCTTCTTTTTGTTCCTAACCTCATTCTGTGATCTGATAGCAGTGCAAAGGGTCTTTAAATAAATGAGAAGATTATTTATGAAAACATGAAGATTCTTCCCTTTCTTGGATAATATGCATATCTTTCTATATGAGATTGTCATGGATTTAGGGAAAAATTTCCCATGTTCCTTCTATTGTTATGAGCCTCATTTCATGTCCATACCTAGAATTTTATGTCCTTGGTGGCGTGAATTTTTATGAGTGACCTATTTCAATGTGTTGTATATCTAATAGTTTGAATTATCTCTAAATACACCATCATGAAACTCATGAACACATGTGATTCTCTCTCTCTCTCTCTCTCTCTCTCTCTCTCTCTCTCTCTCTCTCTCTCTCTCTCTCTCNATGTGTCTCTCTCTCTCTCTCTCTCTCTCTCTCTCTCTCTCTCTCTCTCTCTCTCTCTCTCTCTCTCTCTCTCTCTCTCTCTCTCTCTCTCTCTCTCTCTCTTTAAAACCATGTTCACTCCTTCAAACCCACTCTCAAGTACTGCTAAACTAAGAAACAAATTTATTTTCACATTCATATCTGTTGTTAACATTGTGATTCCTTGCTTTTCTTTTTCAAAATGTTGTATATTTGTAAGTATGATTTCTCTTTATCAACATATATGTTACCTCTTTGTTGGAACTTGTTGTACTACCTATTGAATGCATTCATTCATGCATTAATACTACTCTAACCTACATCTAGAGGCGAAATCTACTTTTTGTTCATTGAATATGTTGTTATTATATACAACTCATTTATTTTCCTTGTAAAAAGATAGCTTTTATTTTACTTACAACTACTCCTTCTTGGAAACACATTATTCTCCCCTCTCCAAGTGCTACAAATTTTACCCTTTTTCTTCTCTTCTTTTATTAAAAATGTTTTTACTATCGTTCAATAAAAATTCCTTATCTTCAAGATAGTGGCTCCACATGATACTGTTCTTAGAAACATATTTTTGCTTGAACATTCCTTTAAATATTATTTTCAACATGATCTCTTGATAGTACACACACAAAAATTCTCTGTATGCTACATCAACATATACAAATTCTGTACTAAGTTCTTTAATATCCACATTAACAATCATACATGGATTTTATACCTTGTTCCTCATTTGTAGCATGCTTTGTTATAAAAAATCTATCAAACTTAGATGGTATCTAAGCATGCACCCACTATAGAACACTGATCAAATTTGGAGAGTAGATGCAACTAAAAAATAGAACAATGTGATATATACAAATTCTCAACTATCCTCAATCCAACATATCTCCTTTCATCAAAAAGATATGTTGCAATATTTGTTCTTAACACAATGACAATGATACCTCTACTTGCATTCTATACTGCTCAAGGTATGTTTACAACAATAAGGCACTTTACTCTATATACTCATACTCTTTCTTTTCTCCAAAGGGGAAAATGATATGGCTATGCTTAACTTCCCCTAAGTCTCTAATTCTTCTTAGGATCTAGATGATTTCACATGTGTATGAAGTGCACATTGAGTTTTCATAGATTTATCCTCTTTGCTCTTTTTACTTCTTCCTTATGTTTTTTTCTCCAAACCATCATAGTTTCTTTATTTTGCTTGTTCAGAGTGTCTACCTTCTTCTTGTGATTTATAAATGGATTTCCACAAATACTTGTGCAAAAGCTTTCTATATGTCCAAGATTGTTACATTTAAAATATCTTTTATTCCTATCTTTCAAAAACACACCTCTTCTAACAAAATTTTCAAGCCCTCTACAATTGATAGCCTTATGACCAAAATGATGATAACCGTATTACATTATGTTCATAAAAGAATTTCTACTTGAGAACTTAGACTATCTCCTATCAACAAATCTACAAGTTGCTGCCTTGTGACCATAATTATTACATGCTTAATAATACCCTTGAAAAGAATTATTGTACCTTTTTTTTGACCTTGACAAATAGGTGGAGATCTAGTAAAATTTTTGTCCCTTCTTCCTCTTCCTTTGTTGACATATTTGGGTTTTCAATTATCAACAACCTTATCTTTTGAAATCTTCTTGTGTTTAATCTTAGGGGTAGTAACATGATGACTGAGATCTATTTTCTTTCTTGGAGTTTGTCTAACTATAAAATTTTGTCTCTTACTATCTGCCTTTACAAATACAAACACTATCTCACATTTTGATCCTTCCATGGAGCTTTGCGCTACTTCATAACCTAATAGTAGGAAGTTTTGAATGCCTTTGCTTACTTATCATCTCATTTAACATGTTATTCTTGTTCTCAAACTTTTTAAAAATTTTAGACTGGTATTTATACTTTTCAACTTCCTTTCTTAGATACACTACTTCTTTTTTAACTTTGTGACACTTAATTATTTTTTTACATCTGCTATCCTCTTGTTCTCTTCAAATTCTAATTTCAAGCTATTAGTCAAAATTTCAAAGTTTGATCTGTTAACAAGGAACTCTCTTCTAAAGTTTTTTTAAAGAAACAATCTCATTTTCTAACTTATTATAAAATTATTACTTGCCTTTTAACTTGGTCTCCATTTTCTCTTCAACCATTTTTCTTTCTACAATTTGGACTTGTAGAAACTCATTAATCTTTTTAGACTCATTACGATTTTGTACAATCACTTTGTTAACCTGAAAAATTTCTTGGACACGTACATTGAGATTTTGATTTTCTTATTTGAGTTTCTTGATCTCATCTAGAGCAGCAACAAGTTCTTCTTCAAGATGAACAAATAATTCTTCCTCATCTGGTTGATCAGATTGATGTTAATCTACAACCTCCATTAATTAAGACTCATATTTTACTCCTATAGAACATTCTTTAGCACAAATATTATTTGAAAATTCTTCAACATGTGTATTAGACAACTCTTTCTTATCTAGAAAACTTTTCACATTTTAAGAAAATTTATTTATACACTTCTTACCCATGATATTCCAATATCAGGATCAACCTTAGGCGATTAAGATGCTACAAGGCACTTTTCTTTGACACCACTTGTTGGAATACCCCATACCACTAAGGGGGAGGGGGCTCAATAAAATAATTTATTTCAATAAGAAAAATGTTTCAAGATTATAACTCCAAGGAATATACCAGATCACTGAACACAATTTAAAATCATTAAAGAACATATTCACCAAAAAAATACTAGAGGCACATAAGAATACGACACAACACAAGTTTTCGAGTGGAAAACCCTTAAAGAGTGAAAACACACTATGAAATATAATTTTATTAGGCCTCAAAGACAAATATTTAGAGAGCCTATTGGAAAGTTGAATTTGTTGTCATTGATGTCAACATATATGTTTGCCAGTGATGCAGTACGCTCAGAGATTTTGTGAGCATCAGTGTATGAAGATCAGAAGTTGAGAATGTGAGGGAATGTTGTAGGGAGTATGTACTCAGTCCTTTCCTAGCTATAGAGGTGAGCATGAAGATTTGGATATGTTAGGAGGTCAGGTATGGTGATTGGCTTATACACTATTTGCCAATGTTGATAGAGTGATAAATATTGGTTTGGTGTGCACTTCCTGATTGATATATTTGTCCGCACATTGAGGAGTACGTTTGAGACATACTGATGTATCCTAAGTTCAGAAGGTTTGTGATCTAGTGTTTGATGACATGTAACTAATTGAATGTTTGAAGATGTTAAGTTGATCACCGAAATGTAGAAAGATAATGTAAGACATTAAATCAGTTAATGGATTGTACTGTCATTGATGTCACCTTGATATAATCTAATTGTTTATAATCAAAGTGTCAAAGACTTGAATGAATCAGAGAGATAAATATTATGCTCTTAGTAATGCATAAAATACAATCATTCACTATGTGACTTCAAACACTGACAACTAGTGGAACCCGACGGACAGAGATAACTGAAAGTTAAGTCATTGTGATGCCCGAGCAAGAAACTTGATGAGCATTACCAACAAGCAGAATCACAAGCATACCCGATGGCTAGAATCATAGTGCAACCCCGACGGAGAATCCCGAGGAGAATTAGAGTATTTACCAAATCTATCAAAGAGTTAAAACACCAAAGTTAACTGGAGTTCATAAATGATAAAATATCTAGCTGGCAGAGCTAAATATAGACTTAACTAGTAGTTATCATTGTTTTCATTGACAAGATAAATCCAGAGATAAGTAAAGGATTTAAATCTATTTTTTCCAATTGGCAAGAATATATCTACAAGATAAAACATGAAGTTATGCTTTAAATCAAATTGGCTAAGATTGCGGATCACGCCAAGATCAAGAAAATCAAGAACCTAGAAATGGTGATATCATGTCTATAAAGAGAAAACTTAATTCATTACAAAAAGAAGGGGAGTGAATGAAAAAGAGGATGGTGGGGAGAAACTGAAGAAGAACAACTTCATATAGTCCCGATTAATCAAGCTGAGGAAAGAGATAAATATTTATTTGCACACCAAGCAACAGCGCATAGCATCACCGAACAGAACAAAAGTGGAGGAAAGGTATTAAAAGGATACATTGATCAAAAAGGTAAAATGAGCTTACAATAGATCTAAAAATATGCAAGTATAAGTTGTATATGTGAAAAGATCATACTATTTCAGTTTAACCATTGATTTAGAAAGTCTCTTAACTGAGCAGGATTTAAAGATCCTTTCTATATTGAGATACATCCCAAGGAGTATCAAAAAGTTTGATCATGAAGATAGCATGAGATGCCAGATAGAATTTGACAAACCATAAGATTTTGGACAAGGAAGGTAGCATAGAAATGCCCAATATCAAGTGACAAACTAATATTTTAAATCCTCTAACAAGGTCACACCTAACAGTGTGTTTGTAACCTTTAACAGGGTTGGCTCTTCACCGAGCTCACTTCAAAAGAGTGAAAATTTTTGGTTACCAGTCCCAAGTGGGTTTTCCCTTAACAGGGTTTCCACGTTAAAAATCCATGTGTCAATGTGTTTATGAGTCATTACTTTAGTATTTTGCATTACACATAGCTAATTTGGATTGATCGGTATACTCTAAGTAATTTACTAATTTTCAATAAATTGAAAGACTAATATTCAGTAAACATAAAGAATAAGGTTTAAAAAAGCACTTCAAGCAGTAGTTATTTAATAAATATAGTTGAAGGCTTTCATCTTATAGGACTAAAGATAAATAGAGGCTTAATATTGTGGTACTAAGGTTTTTTTGTGTATTGGAATGTTTTTGAGGCCACTTATTCACCCCCCTCTCAGTTATTACTAACAATTGGTATCAGAGCTTGTGTGCTTAGAAAGGGAGTTTAACAGCTCAAGCAAAATATCACAATATGAACAGATGAGATGTGCCCAAGTTGAATGAAGAAAAATTTGCATCATGGAAAAGAAGAATAAGAATCCACCTATCAGGTATTGGTAATGATATTACTCAACACCTTGATACTGAATATGTGTTGCCTACAAGACCTCACACTCTTGAGCAATTAAGAGAAAAGCATGAGCATAATTGCATGATGATAGAAATTTCCTCATCACTCTCTGATGCTGAGTTTGAATATATCAAAACCTGCACCTCTGCAAAGAAAATGTGGGATAAGTTGATGTTGGTACATGGAGGAGATGCTAATTTACTAAGAGACAAGGGAGAAAGCCTAAGAGGGAGGTTTGATGACTTGAGGATGAAAGAAGAAGAAAATATCACTCAATATAGCTGCAAAACCAAAGAGGTAGTCAATGCTATCCGAGGAGTTGGAGGCGTACTTGAAGAGGAGACAATGGTAAGTAAAATCTTAAGAACCTTACTACTTGTATATGCTATTAGAGTTTCTGATATTTAAGAAATGAGAGCAGTTGCAAACAATATAGTTACTCTAGATAGTCTGATTGGTAGACTGATTTCATTTGAGATGAATAACTTTGATAATAGTGTCTTACCATCTATAGAATTTGCATTCAAATCTTCTTTGAAAATAAGCAATTCAAGTCATAGACATGCTATTAGAAATGATATTGAAAGTGATAATGAGGATCAAGGACTTGATGATATTGAAGCACTAATGGAAAGAACATTGCAGAGAGGAAAAGGTAGATACAAAGGTAAATTACCACTTGTATGTTTCAATTGTAAAGAGGTTGGACACTTTGCTGCAAGATGTCCAAATAGAAGAAAAGATGAAAGAAATAATGACAGATCATATGAGAAGAAGTTTAACAGAGGTGATAACAGAGATTACTGAAGGAACTCACATTCTTACAAAAGAGATACCTGAGACTACAAGGACAAAGGGAAGAAAGGTTGTTACCTAGGTGAGAATAGAGCTGATGACAGTGACACCGAATCAGAAGAAGACATTGAGATGGTATTTGTAGCCATGAAGGATGATTCAGACGAAGAAGAATAAAGGTATGTAGAAACTGCACTCATATCTAAGGTTAGTAAGAATGATGTCTGGATCATAGATAGTGGCTGCACTCACCATATGACTGGTGATATACAAAAGTTTGAGACTTTTAAATACTATAATGGTAGTTTAGTAAGAATGAGAAATGATACACCTTGTTCGGTTGAAGGTAAAGGAAGTATAATGTTGAATAACTTGGTCAAATGTGAAAATGCTTACTGGATAAAAGGACTGAATTATAAACTATTAAGTGTATCATAGCTAAATAATAAAGGTCACTGTGTGGCATTTGAGAATAAGAAGGAAAAGATCTTCAATGAATCAGGAAGGTTGATCGGAACTGGTAAGCAGACAAAAGGTAACCTTTTCTATCTTGATGACATTAACACCACTTGTTTAATGGCTAGAAACAAAGACATATGGATGTGGCACCAAACATTGTGGCATGTGAATTTTGACAACATGATAAAGATAAAAGATAAAATGAATGTCAAAGGCTTAGCAAGCATGACTAAGCCTGAGCATATCATGTGCAAGAATTGTCAAAAAGGTAAGATGTCAAAGTCTAGTTTCAAGAGTAAAACTGATACATCTAATGCAATTCTAGAATTAGCCCATACTAATCTATGTGGACCCATGAGAACAAAGAGTTACTATGGAGATAGGTATTTTATTCTCTTTTTTGATGAGTATTCTAGAATGATGACAGTTATGTTCTTAAAAGATAAATCAAAAGCATTCAAGATGTTTAAATGGTATAAGGCTATGGTAGAAAAACAAAGTGAAAATAAATTAAAATTCTTAAGGTTAGATAGAGGAGGGGAATTTATTTTAGATGAATTCACTAACTATTGCAATGAGCGTGGAATTAAAAGATAGGTTTTTGTACTGAGAACAACAAACCAAAATGGAATTGCTGAAAGGAGAAATGAATCAATTGTTGACTGTGCAAGAACATTGATGATTGAGAAGAGCACCACTCAAACTTTCTAGAGGGAAGATTTTAGTACTGATGTCTACACATTAAACAAAGTACAATTGAAGGACACAAAGAAGTCACCCTATGGGCTTTGGTATGGTCACACACCCAATGTAAGTTACTTTAGAATCTTTGCCAGTCAATGTTATATTTTGAATGGTGATAGAAATGGAAAACTTGACTCCAAAAGTGAAGAAGGTATCTTTCTAGGGTATTTAACCAAAAGCAAGGCTTATAAATGTCTTAACAAGTCATCTAACAAGATCATTGAAAGTGAAAATGTGAAAATAGATGAATTTGCAGAAAAGAATGATAAGGAGAGTAAAAGAGAACCAAAGGAACACAATAGGTTTTTTTATATAGAACCTAAAATTCTACTTGAGCAATAGTGTATCGCTCCCAAGAAACAAAACATTGCACCGGAGCATCAGGATGCAATTACCAAAAATCAGGAAAATCCTCAAGATGATGTTTCGAGTGATGGAGATTAGAACAAAGGTCAAGAAGATGATCAGAATGATGAACACAGAGCTGAACTAAAACTTGCCAAGTATGTCAGAAGACATTATCCACAGAATAAAATCATAGGAGACAAGAAGGCTAGAATGAGAACAAGAAGTAAGTCACTAAACACTAGATGTTTACTTTGTGATTTTGAGCCTAAATCTGTTAATACTGCACTTGAGAATGAAGAATGGGTCAGTGCTATGAATGAAGAAATAGAACAAATTGAGAAGAACAGTACATGGACACTAGTATCAAGACCAAATGACAAGAATGTCATTAGTACCAAATGGGTATTCAGAAACAAATTGAATGAGAATGGAGAGGCCACAAGAAACAAAGCAAGGTTAGTATGCAATGGGTATGTGCAAGAAGAAGGTACTGATTATGGAGAAACCTTTGTACTGATTTCTAGACTAGAAGGAGTTAGAATCTTACTTTCTTATGTTGCATACAAAGGATTCAAGGTATACCAAATGGATGTCAAATTTGCATTCCTAAATGGAATACTGGAAGAAGAGGTATACATTGAACAACCAAAAGGGTTTGTTGATCTAGACAAGAGAAACATGGTATGTAGAATACATGAAGCCTTGTATGGATTCAAGCAAGAACCTAGAGCTTGGTATGAAAAAATTCACTCCTATCTCATTAGCATTAATTTTGTAAGAACAAGTGAAAATAGCAATTTGTACTTAAAAGAAGACACTGATGGTAATATTTTGATTGCTGATTTTTTTGTTGATGATATCATTTTTGGGGGAAATGAAATGTTATGAAAATCCTTTGCTAATGAAATGAGCAAATAATTTGAAATGTCTATGTTTGGGGAGATCAAAATCTTCTTAGTCTACAGATTCTTCAACAAGATGCAGACATATATATTAGTCAGTCCAAATACATCAAGGAAGTGCTGAAGATATTCAAGATGGAAGATTCCAAACCAGTTGGAACACCTATGGCTACTAAATGTAAGTTGAAAAAATAAGACAAATCAAATGAGGTAAATAAGACCTTGTATAGATCAATGATTGGAAAACTAATGTATGTTGTTCATACCAGACCAGATATAGCACATGCAGTTGGAATAGTTACAAGATTCTTTGCTAATCCCAAAGAATCACATATGACTACTATCAAGAGAATTCTAAGATATCTGAAGAACACTGAGGACTATGGCTTATGGTATAAAAGAGAAGGAAAATTTGAGCTACAAGTCTATATCGACGTTGATTGGGCTGAAAACATTGATGATCGAAAGACCACAACTAGAGGAGCATTCTTCATGGGTGATAGACTTGTCACATGGATCAACAAGAAGCAAGGATGTATCTCTCAGTCTATTGCAAAAGTAGAGTATGTGGCTATTGCTGAAAATTGCTCCAATATTGCATGGATCAAATAGTTGCTGGAAGGTATGAATATGAAGATTCTTGAACTAGTAATTATCTACTGTGATAATACCAGTGTAATTAAATTTTCTAAGAATCCAGTCATGCATGCTAAGACTACGCATATTTATATAAAGTATCACTATCTAAGGGAACAAGTGCAAGCAAAGGAGGTGATACTAGAATATGTTCAATCAAAGGAACAATTAGCTGATATATTCCCCAAGCCATTATCGAAAGATACATTTGAGTACCTGAGACTGAGACTAGGGGTCCAACCCTTGTCTATCGGTCAGTAAGCTGACTAGGAGGCTGCATTAGCCTACACATAATCAGAAGATCATTCATGTTGATGCAAACATCAAGATGAACAATAATAGATACATCTATCCACAACAAGGTACAAAGTCTGCACCAAACACAAGAGACATTGTATCACTGATGGATAGGGAAATTCAAGGAATATATTATATAAAGGGATGAAAGCTGATATAGAAGAAACTTGTTTGACATTGTTGTCAAAGGGAGAGATTATCTCATTATTAGATTATTTCAAGGGAGAGATATCAAGAATCAAAAGGAAGAGATAATCAATATTCAAAGAGAGAGAGAGATTGATTACATATGAAAAATCCATCTAAGAGAGAGAAGTAACAAGGGAGAGAGTTCATACAAAGAGAGATATTGTTGTCAAAGGAAAGATAAATTATCAAGAAGAGGAACAATCAAGGCAGAGCACATATTATAATAGAGACATTAGATGCTACATCTATCTAGTGAAGGGATTGAAGATTGAAGAAATCACTCTGCAAGAAACAAATCAAAGCTATTTTGAGCTTACTGAAAGCCAAACATTTGTAATAGTTACAATAGGAAAGATTGATGAAACTGTTATATTTCATATTGTATTAGTAATAATATAGTGTGATAATGTAGTGTGTTGCCATCAATGCCAAAGGGAGAGATTGA